>JAKOGI010001760.1:5000-130553 GCA_029747015.1 Carnegiea gigantea
ACCAGATAGACCAAGTGCTCCATTGATATGATAATGAGTATGAGTCTCTCTCTCTCTCTCTCTCTCTCTCTCTCTCTCTCTCTCACTTCTCTCTGACTTTGTATATGCTAGCTTTTCTCTATCAATGTCTCTTCTTTGTGACAATAGATTAATGTATTGGTCAATCTTGCTGCAATGGGCTTTCCCCCGTTTGCTCTATCTTTCTCAATTTTCCGATTCTTCTTCTATTGAATTTGAGGCCCTAAACCATTATTTTTAGTATGATGGTCATGAAATGTTTCAACCTTGAGATAAATGGATATAAGGATCCAATTGAATGAAGGAATGTTCATGGTAAGTTTCTTTTATTCCCAATCCAATCATTCTCTTATGCCCCAGTCACTTGCTCTCTTTCTATTGTTACATATCAGATATAATTGCAGTTGAGTCTACTCCAAAGATATGGTTAAAAGATTGTCGATTCTTAGGGTTTTAAATTTGAATGTTGATTATTATTTTTCATGTCATTTACTGTTCTCCAACCAATTAACTGAATGGGAATCCTATTATTTGATATTTGCAGTTTCAATTTCATTTATGATTACATGCAGTTGAAAATTGGAATCTTTTTTTCGGAGCTTGTGCCATCATTTTCTATGTAGCCTTGTAAATTTGCTCCTCTCGCTTGTTCATTTTTGTTGGAGTAGCCAGAATGAAGAAGGACCCTGCTCTTCTCTTTCTGTTTCTTGTTCCCAATTTGTTGCAACATCTCTGTGTTAGTTTTCCTGATCTTGTTCTACTAATTTTGAGATTTTACACCATACTTTTAGTGGGATGCTCATGACACAGTTCAATCTCGGGACCAAGAAATGTGAGGATGTTAGGATCCAATTGAATGAAGGAGTATCCAAGGAAATTCTCTTTTCTTCCCTATTCAATCACTTTCTTGTTCCCAATTCACTCTCTTTTTATCTCTTGTTGAGTATTAGATATAATTGTAGATAGGTCTAATTAAGGTGTATCCTCAAAAGATTGTCAGTTCCTAGGGTTTTTGACTATTCTTTTGCATCCTCATTTACTGTTCTCTCCTTCCTTGTTTGTGAATTTCTCCGGTCATTCTTCTTCAAATACACTTATTGGCTCCTATCTTTGCTCCTCTTAATTGCAATTAAACCTTCAGAAATTGGAGGGATTGATGGTGTTATCACACTATATTAACTCCATCAATTTGTCATTTGCAGTTTCATTTCATTCATACATACAATTGAGATGGGGTTCTTTTCTCTTTTGGGGGGGGGGGGGGTTGCATAAAGTCATCAAGCTTTTTCCTTAAAAAAAAGGTATTTATGTGTTTCTTCTTCTCCTTCTAGGGCTAGTTGGAAGTTCAACTACATGTATAGGATAATGAGGACGGCCCTTTTCCAGTTTGTCTTTTCGCTTGGAGAGTGGAATAGACCATCACTTTCTTCTAAGGATATTTTTTTTTTACAACAAATTTATTTGATTGTATAACTAAATCCTAACGGCTACAAGAATTTTTCACATTCAATTGATTGGATATTCTATTTTTCAAGTTTAGCATTTGCATGTGACTTTAATTGTTGACAGTTTTGCGCTTTGAATTATCAAATTTCTTCACTTTACAATATTTTCTATGTCCGCTGTGAAGTTCTGAACTATATTTTTGATATGTTGCTTTTTGGGTTCAACATTTTAGTTACATAGTGCTACTTTTGAATACTTTAGCTAAATATTTTTCTCCTTGCTTTGGTTGTTTACTAAGCATAACTAAATTCGAAACATCATTTCCATGTGATGAGTAGGAACTGGAAGGAAAGCATTTATTTAAATTGAATATTCTTTTTTTTCGGGGGGTGGACATTTCCAGTTGGCTCACATTTAATTCTTTCCCCTCTCTGGTGGCTAAAAGTGAAGGGAATAAGAAATGAAATTTTTCTATGGATGTAGAATTTTTTGATTGTGAATGCATTGTTGTTAACTATTTGTCAACTTATTTTGTTTATGCAGGTTGAGATCGAAATAAAGTTTTAACTTTTAACCATTTGATTTTTAGGTAAGCTTGTCTAACTGTTACCTAGAACACTTGATGGTCTTACCTTTGTATAAGATAATTGATAAATAGGACATGATTCCTCCTTCATCTTTGGAATTTTATCTTCGGGAAAGGCAGTCTGGGAATTCACCTAGCTCCATTACAACATCTTTAGCTTGAGGTTCTGGTGGTGCAAATTGTGCAGGATAATGAGAATGCTAAAAGCATTCTTCAACTTATCTTCTAACTTTTGCAACACAATTCATTGGATGATTTGTTTTTCAAGTTTATGAGGGTTGATCTTGAAAGTGCAGGATAGGTGTAATATATTGTAGATTTAGCCTTTGCATGTGACTTTTATTGTCAACTTTTTAGTTATATTTGTTACTTATGAAAGTTAGTTTACTTAAGGATAAGCAAAATTCTAAACATTATTTACATGTAATAAATAGAAAGTGGATAGCAACATATCTATCTAAATCAAATAGCGAATAAATAATGACATACAGTGACGGATGTAAAACTGCAAGATCCCACTTGCTGACATGCTACTTGAATGCTATACTTGTCTAAGGTGGAGATTGATAAGTTATCATGAGGAATTTCGTAACTTTTCTATTGTGAATCCATTGTTATTAAATGTTTATCAAGTTACTCTATTTACGCGGGCTGACAGGTTGCTGCTAGACTATCTTCCGATGATGGAATACTAAAACTTGTTGGCATGGCACTCACTTGAGCATTACCTAGATTCTCACACATGTTAGCAGTTAATCAGCAAAAAGTCAAGAATTCTCTTGGTATGGCCTTTGCTATAATTTATCACACAAGACTTCATACAATGTTTAGTGTTTTTTAATGACTGCTTAAGTGTAAAACATGTCAACATGTCGTCCCTTTCTGATTTTTTTCTTTGATTGATCAAAGTTCCCTTTTGTATGGTACTTCATTCTTGTATTTTGTGTCATAAACCTCTCTACATCAGGCTTGAGACCCCTGTTTCTTGTGATGCACTATCATCTTGTTCTGTGTGCATATGTGATAAAAGGTTCAGATAATGTTGAACTACTTGATTTTTAGGTGAGCTTGTTGGAACTTTAGCTTTGAAATAATCTAAGATTTTACATCTATTACAGCATCTTTAGTTTTAAGCTTTGAAGTTGTAGTAGTGTAAATTCTCTTAAGGGCATATCTAATTATGTGTGCACATGCTTATAACCCAATTTTTGTGATCTTTTACCAAAAAATGCATGTGTAGCTTCATAAATTTAACTTCAAAATGACCCACTGCTACTTGAACTATGACAATTTTTCTAGAATGTATTTCAATGCAATGTTGTACTCATGGAATCAGGCTTTATTCCACCTCTTGATGTTAGTGAGTTGAGTTACCAAGTTTGCACCAATATCACTAGGATCTACAATTCCTAAATTTCATTTGCTTAGTCTATCTTGCCCTTATCTCCCGACTCTTGTTGTTTCCATCTTCCATCATCTATTTTTCTAACCTGGTTCAATGGTTGCTTGTCACAATCTAAATTGAGTTGTATTTGACATTAAGAAGTTTGACTTATTGCTATTGTCTGTAGAAGCAAAGGATGCACATAGATTTGTAGTTCTGCATGGAATTGGAATGAAATAGAAATCCTAAATGCCCACATGGAAGCTTGTGAGTTTGAATAGCTCACATTTCATCCGTATTCCCTCCCCCCTGGTTCTATATATTGCTTTCCATTAATTATTGCAATGTTTTATGTCAATTGTCGATTTTCCTTTTTCTTATAAAAAAAAGTCAATTTTCCTTTTCTCAGTGTAGGTTCTCAGAACCATACTTCTTACAAATAGAACTGCATGGTGAGCTATTCTCCACAGAATAGCATTCTGAGGGGGTATTGATGCCTACAATGATTCGCTCCCTCTGCGTGAAGTATGGGCAGGTCTTCTGATTGGCATTCTATTTCTTCTTCTTCTTTCTTTTTTTTTTTTTTTGTGGTCACTTTTAATGATAATTATTAGAATTTCTTTGCCCAAAGCTCATTGATTGCTTTGCAACTCGGGGTTGGGGCATAGTGAGGATTAACATGTGCCTTGCTATTTGAATTATTGGGGGTTTTTCACAGTGATTGTGGTTCCATTTCATGGAGGACCTTATACTAAGAAGCTTGGGTTTCTAACAATATGTCCATTTTCTTCTTTTTTTTTTTGGGGGGTTTGTATTTCATAACAAAAGCGATAAAACCTAATGAGGTATGAGATGTGAGTAGTATAAGTCAAATCATATTTTGGTATTTTCTATATCAATGGAGACAATTTGAGCCCTAGAAAGTTGAACTGAGGGAATTATGTCGTTTAATATTTGTGATTTTGTGCATGTTAGCAGTCACTGGGCTTTATGATGTATTGGCATGTATTAAACTGTTAATAGTTGAAGAATTTTTCGTTATTTGTTATTAGACTTTTGTTCTTATAGATCACATCATAGATAGATATTAACATCCCCCATTTGTGTCCACCCTCCCCCCCCCCCCCCAAAAAAAAGAAAGGGGGGTCTACATCAACTGAGATGAGTCAGGTTTTATATTCCTAATTTGTGCTATGTCTATCTTCCTGTCCCTGCTCCCCCTTCTCAGGCAATATGGAAACAACAGTAGCCCTCCAGCATTTAAGAAAGGATCCACAATGGAGTGCTTTTACAATTTTCTTTTATTGAGTCTTGGTTGTATGTTGATTGACTTTTCTTGTATAATAGATTCTTATTTGCATTATAAATTCTTGTAATAATATGTAGCTAGCTTAGCTCTGTTGTTAATAATTTTTATTTAAATTATAAACTGTTAAAGTTTGCACTTATAATTACCGGATCAGTGTGTGCGCAGCACGCGCTGGCCAGACTAGTTGATTGATTCAAATAAATTAAGACAATCAACCAAAGGATTTGTAAATGGCATAAAAAAAATAGAACAATAAAATGGATTATCGCACAATAGGAAAGAATCAGTTTAGGATTTGAAATTTTGTAAAATCTTAGTTTAGAAAGTGGAACCAATCGTGATGTCATAAGCATTAAGCAGCAAATCAATAAATTACAATGGCAAGTAAGAGTACACCAAATCTTTTCTCTCATATTTTTTAAAAACATCTGTTCACATATGGATGCCAACTATGATTAAATTTGCTTTTGTTGCTTCTAGAGTATGGAGTCTTAAGTGTAAATTATAGAATGCCTTTAATACTATATCGTAATCTTAAGAGTATATATTCTTAAAAGCCACGCAAATATACAATCAACAATATATTCAAGTCGCTCATAATTAAAAATATTATTTACAAAATGCTCTCTCTTTCTCACTCAATAGTCACGCCACGCAAGGGGCACAACTTTAGAGGGGAAAAATCAGACTCTCTCTTTCTCTTTTCATATCTTAAGATTGACAAAATATTCACTCACAATCATGATTCTTGAACAATAAAATCGATGAAGCAATACAACAATAGTTAGCAGAAGAACAATTACCAATGGATCAAATTGGTAAGTGGGTAAATAATTGAGTCATTAGAAATAGAATCTGGGGTCATAGTTGCGTAAATAAAAGAATATATAGTATTGTATTGTGTGTTTTATTTACCTCAGGGTTTTTAGCTCTCATGATCTATGTTATCATTGTTTCAATTTTATTTTTAAACTATTCCACATAAATTTGTAAGTTGTTCAAGTTTACCAATTCAAAGACATAGTTGTGTGAATACAAATCCCTTATGATTGCCTAAGATAAGTTTATAAATTGTTCATATATTGTGTAAATACAAATCTCTTATGATTTTTCAAGATAAGTTTATAAATTGTTCATATAGTATGTTACCCTTGTTCATGTTTATATGATCAAAACTAGGCAAAATTAAATAAATAAATTAGCATCTTGTTGAACTTATTAAAAAATTTTGATAAGTTTGATCACATTTTTTGTTACCTTTAATTTATTTTGCTACATCAACTGTTCACTTAGAAAAACATTATTATTTTTTGCTTAAGCAATTATATAATGTAAGTTATAAGAATATTCTATTAAAATGAAAAAATGGTTAATATTCTTTGTTAAATTTCCTCATATCTATATGACTGATATTGAACCAAGAAAATCAAAGACAATTAAATCAAGCTAGTTTTTGGACTATTTTTATTTTTATTTTTTGGTGGGAAGCTTAATCATTTATTTTTTTTGGCGATGTTATTCAATTTAGGTTGTTGGATTGTTCAATAAAATTCATAAAATTGATCATATAGATGGAAAAATTTATTCATACTATATGGTAGATTGTTGTTTAATCTTTTCAACGTGTTCAGAAATACTATTGAAATTGTCTTAATTTGTTGCTTATTTGTCCATATTGTATATTGTGTTTGTTCAAATCGAGATTACATTATTTAAGTTTATGTAGGATTCGTGTTTTGGAATACGGAGCAGGCCTTTATACAAGAAGTTGACAATACCGGCATTGTGAGGGAGAAAATATGTATGTAAACTTCAATTGATGAAACTGATATTGCTCAAGTCACAAGCATGATCAGCAAAAATGATAAAGTTGTTGACATCTTTTTTGAAATTTGTCTATATCTATATTACTTTAGATCGAAATTTGACTATATGATGAGAAAGATTAAAATAAACTCAAATCTAAGTTTTGAACTCAAATTACTTTCATTTGGTCAACATTTATTTTCGTCGCGACAATTTAATCGATATATTTTGTCACTAAAACAATTCAGTTGATTCGCCACTAGAATAATTTCAACGATTTTGATTGGAACTTGATCATTAGATAGAAAATATTATAATAAGCTCAAATTCAAATTTTGAGATTCACATTCTTTCATTTGGTCAATATTTTTTTCCACCATGACAATTCAATCGATATTTTCGCCACTTAAACGATGTAGACAACGTTTTCCACCATTAGAACAATTTGAACGGTTTGGATTGAAACTTAATCATTGGATAGGAAAGATTAAAATAGGCTCAAATTCATATTTTGAGCATGTAATAGCCCGACCGTAAATCATGTTTATTTATTTAATTAAGTCATGTCATTAATTTTTCACATTCATTTATCTCATTTAGTTATCCCGATTGAGAAAATTCATTTTGGGCCCTACTTTACAATTCGAGTTTCATTTACCGAAAAAAAAATTTCGGAGAAATTGATATTAGGCCTCGATAATTATGATTTAAAAGATTAAATTAATTTTCATGATATCACATTTAATTTTGAGCTACGGAAAATTTAATCGCGTACGGTTTAATTTTCTTTCAGGCCCAAATTAAGCGCAGTTTTGGCCCAACAGGTTTCTAACCCATTTCCTTATCTAATTACCATCATTAGGCCTTAATTATCATTAGCAAAAGCTGACTTCTTGTGCTTAATTTTCAGCCAAGTATTTATTTGCTTAAATTTCACTTGCACAAAGCAATTTTTTAAGATACTTTCTCTCTCCTCCTTCTCTCTACCCCATGGCAGCAGCCCCCCTACCCTATTATGGTGTTTTCCGGCCACTCTCCAGCAAGGATTTCAATCCCCAACCACCTCCCTCCACCGGCTATCATCTTCCACTCTCAAAATCACCAAATATCATCTCCATCTCCACTTGTTTCAAGCTCAAATTAAGTGACTACAATCTTGTTCTTTGGATTAATGATTTTTACTTCTTGTTTTGGTTGTTTTAATGATGGATCATGTTGTTTTGATTGAATTAAGAGTTATCTTGTGATGGATCATGATGGAGTTGAAGTTGAATTATGCTAGGGTTAGGGTTACTTCTTAATCATGCAAGTTTAGTGTGTAATGATGGATTTTGGCATTGGTAATGAATATCAAGATATTTATGCTGATTTATGTAAGTTAAAGAGTGATTTAGTGGATGGTTATGTGAAGAAAAGATTGCAAATATGCGGTTATTGAGCTGTCAACAGACCTGAAACAGGGATCATGATGAATTAGCTTTCAATAAGCTTTGGAATTACTCAATTTTGAGTTGTGTGGACAAAGTTATGACCAATTTACTGAAAACTACGCAGAATACATTGAAACTGGAAATAGTTTTGAACAGTAGAACATGTTTAATTTGGGGGCGTTACATATTTGGTATCAGAGCCAGGTTGAGATTTTCTTTATGGGATATAGAGTATGGAGTTAAGATACTAAGAACTTGGTTAGTGAGGAATGAAGATTATTATGATATCATGGGAGATTTATGACACTGGTAATGTCTCCCTATCTCACACATATTTTACTCATATATTCTTCCTTGTCAGATGGATCCATATAAAGTATATATAGTTTGATCTCAAGTAGCAGATTTGACGGAGATTTTGAATAATAGGTTAAAGGTGCTCCAATACATTTAGGTAAGTATGGTCATATGAGCCACCCATCTAAATGGTATATCGTCCTTTTAGCTGAATTTGTTTATTTTTGAGATATAAACTCTTGTACTTCGGGTGTATGGCCCGTAGAGTTGTGATCTCCGGTGTGTAGTCGTTGACCTTGATTTGATATCCTTTTATACTTCTATTCAATGTAGGGATGTGATGTAAGGCTTTAAGCCTAGAAAATGGCCAGGTTGCAGGCGAAACTCTGTCCATTTCGCCCCAAAAATTTAGGAATCACTAACACTCCTTGCCTTAGGGTTAGAAGTTGCTACAAATATGTCCTAAGAAAGGCCCTTGACTCATTTTGAGGTTAAATGTGCCCTATGAAAGGCCCTTGACTCATTTTAAGGTTAAATGCATAGGGAAAACCAAGTATGGGCGGAATACACAAGTTTAATCAACTTGGCAGTTTTGATCAGTGCACAAGGACCAACCTTGAAGTAACTTTTGTCCATGATCAATGTGATTTACGCAAGGGTTCTCCATCCCAACTTTAAGTTTAAGGAGATATCTTTCATATGAAACAAGTTTCAAGTAGATTAGAGGTTATTTGGTTATTTAAAACTATTAGACAAGTCAAAGTCTGCAAATAGGACAGAATCCTAATGCACAAGGTCGGAGTTTAGTCCACTTGCAGCCTATGCATTCCATCAGATAGAGATGTTTTAGTTAGTTTATGTCAAAATACAAAAAATAAGATTTCCAAGGACCCATATTGCAGCACATTTGGAGACCAGTAGTTAATAAAATTTAGCCTAAAAGTCTGATGGTACAGACTGTTCAAGTCAGTGGATACATACAATTTTGAGCTTATATTTCCTCATCACATGGGTGCCATTTTGTGCGCTTCCCGAATCCAAGTGGCAATTACTTTAATATGCCTCATTGATTGCAAATATTTTCTTCTGTAACTAAGAATCTTATCTAGGCAAGCTATAAGGGGCTTTTTAATGTAGTATCCCCTAAATTGTAGGATTTCGGATAGGCTTGTTCTATAGTACATAAGTTTGAAACCATTAACTATAGACTATTCCATATAAGAGAAATCAATGACACTTTAAAGAGACATTTTGCTTCAATCCAATGTAATTCAAGACTTACTTAAATTTCCCAAACCCTTGCACACAGTCCATTAACCCCACCTCCATCTGTGAAGTAGGCACTACTCTTAAAAATATTTCACTGCACCTTCGGGTAACATACCATCTACCATTGTCCTTGTTGGATTATCAACTGTTGGATACTCCTCATTTTGACCAGGGGCTTCATCTTTTGTCTTCATGGCATCTCCCCATTAAATTGCATTGTCATTCACTCTTGTGTTACATCTTCATCAGTTCTGGTCACCTTTTCCTCTTTTAGGAGCCCAATTGCTGCTAGTAGCTAGATTATGATTGGGTTGCACTCATGTCAATAGATGATAATTTTGTAGTACACTTGAATAGAAGGTAGATCTTAGCCACGCTTTGTATAAAGGTTGGTTATTATCAAACTTATGGAATCCATTGCTAAGGAGAACGCTATGTGTCTACCTTTTTGGCTGATGCAATCTCAGTTTTCTATTGAAGATCACTTACATAAAGCTAAAGTTTGATAATCAAAATCTTTGCCATGCATTTGGATTGCGTCAGTGAGAAATTTTGATGAGTTACTGCCCATTAGACAAATGTCTTCAATTGATTCATACTAAAGCACTCTAGAGTGAACGTATGACCCAGTGAAACTTTTTCACTGTAGTAGAGGTTCCAGAGGATAATAGGTGAACATTGAAACATTTTATCTAATGGGTGAAACCGATATTTGGTGGAACACTCTTACGAATAGGCTCTTAGGCCATGACTTCATTTGGAGTCGATTTGTGAAAGAACTAAGTACACCGCTTCGGATTGCTAAGTGGGAACTAACCAATGTATGTGGTGCGGTAGCCCAAAGCACTTCATTGCTGCCTGTTTCCGAAGTCTGAAAGCCATAGGAAGGGCTCTAACCTTCAAGGCCCGCAGCTGTAGGAAGGGCTTATATGTTGAGTAAGAAAGAAACCGCCACCTTTGGTTCAGTAGTTACGGGAACTCTATTTCAATTTTGAAGCCCTTTTGTGTATTGCTTGCTTCAGTTGCCACTCAGTCATTTATATTCACCCGATCTGCCATGCAAGTAAACCTTGAGAATGAGAAGGCAGAAACCAATTATGAAATCAAGTTATCCAACGACTCTAAAGTTGAGTGTTGTACGTCTCACAAATTTGTTTCAATCACTATTGGTCGGATAGTTTTTCCTGGAGTTTTGATTCAATTTGACTCGTCAGACTTTGATATCATTCTGGAAATGAGCTGATTATGCACTTATGAGGTCAAGATAGATTTTTAGGACCCTAAGGTTATTTCAAAAGATGAGCAAGGGAGAGAAATATGTTTCATGGTCACAGAAAGGAAAAACTTTGTCCTTTAAATTCTGTTATGGAAATAAGTGAGCTCTTATATCAAGGATAAGTTGGGTATTGGTGTTATGCTATTAACATTCATCCTAAGAAAGGAAAAAGTAGAAGATATCCCTCTAGTTTGCGAATCTATAGATGTTTTCCTGAAGAATTACTAAGAGTGCTCTGCAAAGAGAAATTGATTACGAGATTGAATTAATCCCTGATGCTCAATTTATCTCCAAAACCTCATATCTTATGGCCCCAATTGATTTTAAAGAACTGAAGTTTCAGTTAGATGAGCCATTACAGAAAGTATTTATCAGTTCATCTAAATGTTCCTCAATGGGATGCCTAGTTCTAATTGTAAAGAAGAATGATGAAACCTTGTGGCTATGTATTATTTCATGAAGCTGAACACGATCCCCATCAAAAAAAAAAATAAAAAAATAAAAAATACCCATCGCTCCAAGTAGGTGACTTATTTGCTCAACTGCAAAGAACATGGGTCGTATCTCAGATTGATTTGAGGTCATGGTACCATCAACTTAGGATTATACCTGAAGACATTACCAAAACCGCACTACGGACCATGTTTGGGTCATGATGAATTCACCGTGAAGCCTTTTGGCTTAACCAATGGCCCTGCGGCCTTTACGGATCTTATGAATAGAATTTCAGACCATATCTAGACAGGTTATGATGGTGTTTATAAAAGATATATTAAAATACTCCAAGGACAAAGATGAGCATACTGTTCATTTGAGGACAGTATTACAGACATTGAGGGAGCATCAATTACATAGCAAATACAAGAAGCATGAGTACTGGTTAGAAGCAAATGTATTTTTGGAACATATGGTTTCGAAGGAAGAGATTAAGATTGAATTGCAAAAGGTCAACGTAGTTACAAAGTGCTCAAGACCCACCAATACATTGAGATTAGAAACCGTTTGAGTTTAGTAGGGAATCATCGAGTTTAGGAAAGATTTGAGAAATATTATACTGCCTGACCAATTTGTTGAAGAAAGCTATAAAGTTAGCAAGAAGTTAAACTGGTGGCTTATGCCTCCCAACAACTCAAGCCTTATGAGAAGGATTACCTACCCATGATATGGAGTTAGCAGCTTGCAGTGAAAATTTGGAGACATTACTTATATAGAGTACCATGCAAAATCAATACTGATCATCAAAGCTTGAAGTATATTTTCTCTCAAAAGAAGCTCAGTCGACATGAAACATCAGTTGTGGCAGATCCAATGTCAATCAAGATAGAGGAATATTGTGGCAGATGCCCTGAATAGGAAGGCACAACATACCTTGAACACTATAGTGACTACTCAACTGAATATCTTGAGAGAACTTAAGAACTTGGACATTTAATTAGTGTCGCACAGGAGAACGAATGTACAAATGCCGACACCTACCTTACAGTCCTCCCTAATGGAGGAAATTAGAGTGAATCAGTATGATGATCCTAAGCTCCAAAGAATAAAGCAAAACCCTGAGAAAGGGATTCAATTTCAATGGATTTTGTCATGGGATTCCCTCAGATATAGTGTATGATCGAGATCAGAGATTTCAAGCCTGTTATGGCCAACACTTCAAAGAGCCTTTAAACCGAAATTGAACTTTTACAGTTCTTATCATCCTGAAATAGATAGGTAAGCATCTAAAAAATATCAATGGATCAACTCTTTTAAATTGGAGTCTGTAGTACTTCATGACCTACAACCAATATTTGCATTTGAAGAAAGTATGGAAGTCCCAGCAGTCAACGTTGTGATAGCACTAGCAGAGAACCCTTCATTAAACATCAGGACAAAATGACGGCTGACATTGACAACAAATTATCTTACGGATCATGAAAATCTTCTCCAGCATTTAATAAGGTGACACATGTTAGAAGATTCTTGAAAATATCCTATTGAAAGCGATAGAAATGCTATGTTGATAAAAGAAGGAAATTCCTGGACTTTCATGTATATAACAAGGTTTTTCAGAAAGGTTCATCAATTAAGGGTGTAAGAAAGTTTCACCATACCAGTTTATTGAAAGGTCGAATTACATAGCTTGTCTACCAGATCTGCCTATATAACTCAAACATGTGCATAACATGTTCCGTGTTCCTTACCTTACAACTCA
Source organism: Carnegiea gigantea (assembly GCA_029747015.1). Lineage (NCBI taxonomy): Eukaryota > Viridiplantae > Streptophyta > Magnoliopsida > Caryophyllales > Cactaceae > Carnegiea > Carnegiea gigantea. The sequence continues at coordinate 18,016 of JAKOGI010001760.1, forward strand.
GGTAGTACATTTCAAATTCTGACCATGCTGTTATAATCAAATCCATTGCAATCATTGAGGGTCCTGTGTTTCAAGAACATCCAAGTCAGATATTGGATCACAGGATTAAACAGTTAAGTATCAAGCAGATACCTTAAATCAAATTGCCTTGGGTAAATCATATCTTCCCAAGAAGCTACTTCGAAAACTGAGCAAGAAGTGAAAGCCAAGTACTCTTATTTATTTGAAGTCACATTGCATGATAGTCAAAGTTCATAAGTTTCGAGGACGAAACTCTTTAAGGGGGGAAGGTTGCAATAGCCCGACTCTAAATCATGTTTATTTATTTAATTAAGCCATGTTATTCATTTTTCACATTCATTTATCCCATCTAGTTATCCCCGTTGAAAAAATTCATTTTGGGCCATACTTTGCAATTCGAGTTTCATTTACCGAAAAAAAATTTCAGAGAAATTGATATTAGGCCTCGATAATTATGATTTAAAAGATTAAATTATTTTTCATGATATCATATTTAATTTCGAGTTACGGAAAATTTAATCGCGTATGGTTTAATTTTCTTTCAGGCCCAAATTAAGCCCAATTTTGGCCCAATAGGTTCCTAACCCATTTCCTTATCTAATTACCATCATTAGGCCTTAATTATCATTAGCAAAAGCTGATTTCTTGTGCTTAATTTTCAGCCAAGTATTTATTTGCTTAAATTTCATTTGCACCAAGTAATTTTTCAAGACACTTTCTCTCTCCTCTTCTCTCCTCCTTCTCTCTACCCCATGGCAGCAGCCCCTCCCTGCCGTATTATGGTGTTTTCCGGCCACTCTTCGGCAAGGATTTCAATCCCCAACTACCTCCCTCCACCGGCTATCATCTTCCACCCTCAAAATCACCAAACATCATCTCCATCTCCACTTGTTTCAAGCTCAAAGTAAGTGACTACAATCTTGTTCTTTGGATTAATGATTTTTACTTCTTGTTTTGGTTGTTTTAATGATGGATCATGTTGTTTTGATTGAATTAAGAGTTATCTTGTGATGGATCATGATGGAGTTGAAGTTGGATTATGCTAGGGTGAGGGTTACTTCTTAATCATGCAAGTTTAGGGTGTAATGATGGATTTTGATATTGGTAATGAATATCAAAATATTTATGCTGATTTATATAAATTAAAGAGTGATTTTAGTGGGTGGTTATGTGAAGAAAAGATTGTAAATATGTGGTTATTGAGCTGTCAACAGACCTGAAACAGGGGTCACTTTGAGAGAAAATTGGTATTGCTTGGCACATCCAAAATTCATGATTTTTGGTGTATTGATAGGTTGATGAGTTAGCTTCCAATAGGCTTTGGAATTACTCAATTTTCAGTTATGTGGACAAAGTTATGACTAATTTACTGAAGACTACGCAGAATACATTGAAACTGGAAATAGTTTTGAACAGTGGAACATGTTTAATTTGGGGGCATTATAGAGCATGACATTCCTTCATTCGATAACCATTTTTCTTCGCTACGATAATTCAATCGATATTTTTCGTGACTTAAACAATTCAATTAATGTTGTTGTCACTAAACCAATTTTAACAGTTTAGATCAAAATTTGATTATCCGACACAAAATATTAAAACAAAAAGCTCAAATATGAATTTTAAGCTCAACATTCCTTCATTCGGTCAGCATTTATCTCTGCAACAATCATATTCAGTCAATATTTTTCGCCACTTAAATAATTCAGTGGACGTTTTTCTTTTTTTTAAAATGAAAAATGATTTATCTTATACCAAACGACCGAAAATTTGACATGAAAATCGATTTTCCTTGGAAAAATATTTTCCATGGAAAATGACTTTTCGGAAGAACCATTTTCCTTCTAAACAAACACTACCTAATATTAATGGCAGCGGTAACGACTAAGAGCAAGGAATATTAATAATAGCAATTAATAGAAGGAAAAGTAAATTTTGTAATCATCCACATTATTCACTAACGTTGGTTTTATTAAAAGGCAACAAAAAAAACACCCAATTGCGGGCATTATCACAAAAATATAAAATTGATATGCCATTTGGAGTTCTATTACAAAACATAAAACAGATATTTTCGGTTCATCTATGATCATTCATACCAAAATTTCAATAAGCCTATCATGTTTTGATCAAATTTTATGCTAGAATTATCACTTAATTGTCGTTCAATTTTTTTGGTCCTTTTTTTAACTTGGTTTTGCAATACCCCTACGAAAAAGGAGCAATTGGAGCAGTAAAGAATAGATAGAGTGGTAAAGAGCGACAAAGAGTGGTAAGAGATAGCGGTAAAAAGTTGACAATGGTCAAGTGTTATCAGCAAGTGCAACAAGCATGCCCTCAACTTGCTAAATTTTACATTGATAGGGCATTAATCAACCGAACTTACATAAGCGTAAGTGAAGTTTCACTTGACACAACTAACCATATATGGTGGAGGAACCCAGATTTTAACCAAGAAGGATCAGGGGTCAAATATACGTATAATTTAAAATTTAACACCTGCAAAAAAAAAAAAATGAAACTAAAAAGGCAATATGATTCTTTTCACCCAAAAAAAAAAAAAAGCTCTTGACAACACTTCCTAATTGACTCCTCTTTCTCTCTCAAAAAATCTATTTTTCCATGGAAAACCCTATCATTTATCCACCGCAGTAAGAGACTACCATCATCCAATCCATAATTGCTCGCAGTAAACACCAATTTTCATGCTTTTTTAAAGTTTTATTTATGAATTGTTCATGCTAATAATATAAATTTTAAAGGTATTGGATAAAAATAATATGAACTTTTTTAACTCGCGGCCGATAGTCACAACTTTAAATCTATTTAATGTTAGGATACCACCAATGAGTCGTGTGAGGTTTGACTCCGTGGAATGCGAGAATTCTATAGTGGGATACTATTGTGTTGGTTTAGAATGCAAGAATTATATGGCTATATGTAATTATATGTGTAATAGACTTGCATTTTTGAGCCAAATCCCATCTAACCTGGTGGTGGTATGTTAATACCAAATAGAGTTGAAGTTGGGGTTGCTAGTAGCCAACAAAAATATTTGTATTATTTTTTTCTGATACTCCTAAAATTTGTATCGTTAGTGTCCAAAAATCCTTTACTTCTTCATAATGTACTTTCTAGTATTTGTAAATCACTTTTCAATAAATGTTCTCTCCATTTAGTGAGAGTTTATTTGTTTATCTTACTCCCCGTTACTGTCAATTAGGTGTTTTTCACCTCTAATGTGAATTTGACCCATCATCTCTATGCGGTATATCATAGATCTGAAAATTTTGAGTTATTTTTCTATGGAATACGCTTTATATGTTATCATATTAGATCTATATGTTTTCATTAAAGAATGAGTCAACCATAGAATTTCATGTAGCTTTGTCATAAAAATTTTCCCTTCAAGTGTAATCTATAACATCAATTAGGCACTTGCTCCTTGAAATTTTACTGCAGCTCACTGACATTTGGGTAAAAATCATCACAAAGCATATTCTTTGGGATCTATAATAAGTACTTATTATTTACTTTCAACAATTTTCAACACCATTCAATATGATTCAACACAATTTATCATGATTTAGCACAATTTAGCGTAATTCAATAGCATTCATCACAATTCAACATATTTAGTCTCCAGTTCATCATGATTCAATATGTTTCAGCAACTTTCATCATGTTTTAATATTTTCTGCAATAAGCACCAATAACTACTTGTGATAACTCCAAAAGAACATGCCTACGTTCAAGAATGCTGTTAGCGTCAAGAAAAGGATCTATGTTGATATTTTACATTTACTTTGATTAGGAGATATACATTGTGGATACATTATGGCTGTTCATTAATTAATTTTTCCTTTTTTTCTATTAAAAACCCCCCCATAACATGATACCTATGTATCTGAACAAAAAGGAATTTAAAAAATTATTTGAAAATCAAGATACTCTTAGATTAAAGGCATGTTCATTTCACAATTTGGTTATCGTTAACTACGTCTTATCAAGTCTAAATGCTCTTAAAAGCTAAGTGTTATAGTAACCAGCTCCTGGTCGCTTTTGAATATTCATAATCGCTCCTAACTATTACTTGTATGTTTGTGAAAGATTCCTACGGTGTAGCTTGGTGAAGATAATTCTCCTATAATTACATCAGAGACGAGCATACGTTAGACATCCTGCAAGAGGGATTGAGCAATTCCAGAGAGATTGTGAAACCTGGTACTTATGGGGGTTATCCCAAACATCGCAAACACCAAGTATGGGGAGAATGTGTTGAGATGGAAGATAGATTCGTGAAAATGGAGGATGATTGAAGCATTAATTAGATGAAAGTGTGAGATGTAGTATTGTAAATATACCTAGTTATAATATATCTTTTTCTTATAAAGTAGATGCATCAGTTTTTGTTTGGATGTGGTTTTTTATGGTCAATGTAGAGGAATTGTCTGCATCAAATTGGCAATGGTGAGTTTGTAATCCTGACAACCGGTATCAAAGTGTAGTTCGATATCATGATGGTGAGTTTGTAGTCCCAATAATTGTACTAGAGCAAGTTGTGGTCAATTTGGGGATGAGATTTGTGGAAAGCATGCGCAATAGAAGATGACTTGTTGATAGGGATGGGAATATTACCTGAACTCAAAAAACTCGATTAAAATCCGACTCATTTAGCAGTCGAATGGGTATTGAAAATGGATTTCAAGTGGGTATTGGTATGGATATGGATATTGTGTTCCAAAATAGGTATGGATATGGATATAGATTCCAACGGAATATTCTGACGGATTTTATGGCCGTCGGACTATCCGACGGATTAACGGTGGAATTTCGGAAAATGTTGAACAAGGCGACGGATTTGCCGACATATGCAAATTCTGTTGGAAATTTCGTCGGAATTCCGATGGAATTGGCATATTTGGACCGTTCAACATCCGTGGAGGTTTCTAATTTTTTTTGAAAATTTTTTTAAAAAGAATTGGTTCCGAAGGAATACTCCGTTGGAAAATTTGTCTAGAAAGATTCCGTCAGCCATTTATTAAACCCCACAAAACTGGTTTCTGAGCTTCATTTTCGGGCGTTCCTCCACGAAAGGGCCTCAGAGAGAAATCGCCTTGTTGGTCCACCGCTCTTGCACCGGCCGCGCCCTTCCTCTGCCACCAACCGTCCTCAACTTCCACTGCCATTTGTGTCCCACTTTATTTGATATTTTCAAGTAAGTAATTCTACCTAAATATTTCATAGATTTAGTTGTAGATTTATAAAATTTGAAATGTAATTTTGGCAGTTATGTGATAATTGATGGTTGTGAAAATTATGTTGAGTAATTTGTGAAATTGAAGAAGATGCATATAATTGATGGTTGTGAAAATTGTGAAGTGCATGGGATGTTAATATTTTGATAAATTATAGTCAATTAATTATGTAATATGTTATTTGTTGATTTTGGTTTGTGAATTTGGTTGTTTTCATATAAATTCTTAAGTAATTGTTAAGTATTACTAGTAATTGTTTAGTATTATAAATGTTGAATTGAAGAATATATTTGTTAATTTATGGTGTATAATAACTAAATTTTATTTATGTAGAGCTTATTGTTAACAATGAAAGTATGAACGGTCATGAATTTGTTAAATAATAGTTTGAATATTATCATGGTTAGGATTGGTAGTGAACAGTTAACAAGCAACTATTAGATTATTATTTCGTAAATGTCAAAATGTTTTATGTTGTTACATATGATTTGGATAATTTTTTAATTTTTATTCCCTATGTTAATTAGACCTAGAATTTAACAAATTGTTTGTTGAATGTCGAAGTGTTTTATGTTGTTACATATATTAAATAATAGATTATTATTTTGTAAATATTTCAAGTTATAATTTTTGTGGATGATTAATATGAAGGAGATAGGTCATAAGAGAAAACATATTGCGAAAGGGAAAAAAATGCGTTATTGTTGCTGTAAATGTCGTTATTGTTGGTGTGAATGTCACAAGTTCAGACTGCAATTTCAGACATTTGAATAGGTTTATATCCTGACTTAATTATCATAATATGTTATTTTTGTCTATTGTATATTAAATACAATATATGACAAAACGCTATAATAATAATTAAATCATTAATTTAGCTATATACGAAGTAAAATGTAATAATTATGTCATAATTATAAATAACCAATTTACGTATACATTTTTAATGGTGAACAGTGGATAATATGGATGGATCACTCCATCGGAGGTGAATATATAGAAGATTTTTACCAGATAGAAAAAGGTATAGGCAAGAATTTTCAAGAGTTGAATTATTTGATTAGTTTGGCAAAAGTCAAATGGAGTTCATAAATAATGGGCATTATAGATGTCCTTTTGCCAAATGTCAAAAAAGAGCTTATAGAGAACCTGATGATGTGAAATTACACTTGTACCAAAATGATTTTGTTAAAGGCTATTGGTATTGGACATCTCATGGGGGGATAGAAGCTACTGAATATGGCAATGTTGGAAATAGCAATACACAAAACTTATCTGAGCACATGGTTCCAAGTGATATGTACTTTGATAATATTGAACTATTTGTGGATCCTGTTGGCGCAATGATGAATGATGTCATAGTTACTAATGAAGTTAATGTAAATGAGCAATCAAATGCAGAAGCTTAGACATTCTATGATATGCTTCAAGCTGCTTAGAGACCTTTATTGGATGGGTGTACTCACTAAACTGAATTGTCAAATGCTATCAGATTAATGAGTATTAAATCTGACTAACCTCAAAATTATTTTAATGAGGTGATGCAGTTAATGTATGAGAGTTATCCAGCAGACAATTGTGTGCCGAAAAATTACTCAGTGTTGAAAAAGAAGGTTCGAAGTTCGTGTATAGATGTGCAAATGATTGATTGTTGCTGCAGTGGATGTATGCTTTACTTTAAGGAGGATTCCACACTTGAAAAGTGTAAATTTTGTGATTTACCAAGATGGAAGCAAAAGAAGTCAGGCGATAATAGGAACAAGCCAAAATCATATGTGAAAATATTCTACTTCCCTTTGACACTTGGGTTACAACGTCTTTATGCCTCAAGAAACGCAGCTGAACACATGAGGTGGCATCATAACAATAGGCATGAGGAAGGTGTTCTTTATCACACTTCATATAGGGAAACATGGAAACATTTTGATCACTGACATTCGACTTGTGCTGTCGAGCCTCGCAATGTGAGACTTGGTTTGTGTGCGGATCGGTTTAGCCCATTCTCACAATTTGCATGGTCTTATTCAATTTGGCCTATAGTTGTGACACTTGCAACCTTCCTTCAGATATATGCATGACGATACCATACATGTTCTTAACTTGCATTATACCTGGTCCAACAAATCCGAAGAACAAAATAGATGTGTACCTGCAACCTTTGATTGATGAACTAAGAACTCTATGGGATGGTGTCAAACTTATGACATTCCAGTGAGGCAGAACTTCTTGATGAGAGCTGTATTAATGTTGACAGTAAATAACTTCCTAACCCTTAAAGTGTTATCTAGATGGAGCACTTATGGTGTTTTGAGTTACCCTGTTTGCATCAATAAGTTGAAGGCAACACATTTGCAACATGGGAGCAAATCATCCTGGTTTAACTGCCACCGTCGATTCCTACCCAGGCATCATGCATTTCAAAAAAATCGAACTGCATTTTCTAAGGGAAAAGTTATAAAAGATGGTCCTCCATCCAAAAAAAATTAAAATGGAGAGGAACTATACCATAAGGTTCAGAATCTTCTAAAAGTAACCACTCATAGAGATTTCACATTCCCAGCTTTTAAGAAAAATCTTCATAGCTGGATCAAGCAAACCATCTTCTAGGAGTTACCTTATTGGAGAGACCAGCTACTACATCACAACTTGGACGTAATGTACATAGAGAAGATAACATCATTAACACTGTTATGGATGTGCCTAGTAAAAAAGAAGATGATGTTAAGGTAAGGTTGGATATGGCAGAGATTTGTGATCGTAGTGAGCTCAATCTAAAACATAGTGTTAATGGAAGGACACTAAAACCCAAGACTTCATACACCCTTTCTTTGGATAAAAGAAAGGAGGTGTGTGAGTGGGCACAACAACTTATAATGTCTGACGCTTATTGCCCTAACATTGGGAATTGTGTAGATATGAAGTCTACAAAGTTTCAAAACATGAAGAGTCATGATTATCATGTGTTTTTGCAGAGGCTTATGCCAACAACATTTCGTGCTTTACCAGATGATGTATTAGAACCCCTTGTTGAGTTAAGTAAATACTTTAGAAGTCTTTGCTCAACAGTGTTAGGAAATGCAATACAATATAAGCATCATACTTTGTAAATTGAATATATTTTTTCCTCTAGGATCCTTTAATGTCATGGAGCACTTACCTATACATTTAGCAAAAAAAAGCATACCTAGGCAGTTCAGTGTAATATCGATAGATGTATTCATTTGAAAGGTAAATTTGAATATTAAAATTTGGTCAGTCATGCAAATGTAAATCTAGAGTTATATCGAAATCTTCATAGAAGTTATTATATTTTAGGTAAGAAGAAGATAAAAAACAAAACATATCCCGAAGGGTCAATGGCTGAAACATAGCTGGTTTTTGAGATATCATAGTTTTCTTCATATTAGTTTGGCTCTAATATGCCTTCAATGCGCACAACGTCGACATAATGAGGATGACAATTACGGTCCATAAATTCAGCCCACTTTATCAGTTTCTAAAATCCAAGGTACTCCAATGGGAAGTCATACATAGAGGTACCTAACTGATGAAGAGTTGAACACTGCACACCTTCATATTTTGTTGAATCATAATGAAGTTCAACCTTATATCAAGTAAGTTACTTTCATATATAATAAAATTTACACCTTATATCAAGTAAGTTCAACCTTTACCTTTTGTCGTATTCAAACATGGTGCTAACGAATACCATATGTACAGTCTATTCAAATAACAAAAATTACATGAAAATCCAACTTCAACGGACATGGAGGAAGATGTTATGATTGAGGCCGAGTTTATTTGGTGGCTCAAAAAGACATTAAGAGCTTAAATTTACACCTCATATTATATATTTAGCTCATTCATGACGTCTTATATTATATGCTTTCCATGCAGATTAAAACACAGGTTAAAATTGTACAAATCTTCAAAATGAACACGAATACACATATACCATTTGGCTTAATTGTCGTTAAGAAAAGTGATATGTTGGTATGTGTTTAGAGTCAATGGATTTCTATTTCACATATAGAAAAGGTATGAAGGGAAAAAGACTTACAATTATGGCGTTTGCGTAAAAGAGAGCGGGAAGGTGGATTTGAGGATGATTATTATAGAATCCTCCAAGAGGTTATTCGTGTTAAATATCTTGGAGAACCACTTAAAAACAATGTATGTTGTTTAGGTGTGATTGGTTTGATAACATCCCTCGAGAAACACATTGCCCCAAGCTATGTCCCTTTGTAGAGGTGAATGGCACATGAAGATATAGAAAATATGGCCCATTCATATTTGCTACTTCTACAACCCAAGTGGTGTACATAGGTACCAAATGGAATAAGAGAGAAATCTAACTGGTGGATTGTCGCACCAAATAAACCTAGACAAAAGTGAATAACGAATTCACTTTATCAATTGCATTTCAAGAGGAACATGTGTCTCACATGACACCGATGAAAGATATAATTCCTACAACTTTGTTGAATGAGGTCGAAGGCATTGAAGAGGTTAATGAAGATGGTGCAAACGAGGGAAGTGAAAAGGAGGAGTGGGATGATGATTATGAAGATACTGAAGATGAAATAGATGTCCATATTGAAGACTTTGATGATGATAATGAAATTGAGGATGATGACTAGACTAGCTCCTTCCAAATTGTATATGAAGTCAATTCAAGTACTTTCGCATTGTGTGCGTGTAGACTTTGTTCAACGATGCTATCTTTAGTGCTTTAGTACAATTGTCATGTTTTGATTTGGTAAAATTATTTATTTGTTGTCACTTATATCATTTGATCACTATACTTTGTATGTTTGTCACAAAGATGTTAGGTATGGAATGTGGACGCAGTGGTGGACGTGGTAAAAATCGGGGAAGAGGCTATAATAACCAAAGTGGCCAACAAGAAGAGGATTTTTAGGAATGACAAAACGTTAATGAGATCGCTTACCACGCTTTTCTTGATCCCAATAACATCCAAAACATACAGTTCACCCAAAATATACCTCAAACTTCTATGTTCCCTAATGTTGACATGTCTTTCTTTCAGTCACAAAGACCTCCTACCACTCAGACTCTAGGAGTATTTATGGTCAGCCAATTTGGCTCCTATATCCCGATTGCACCATGCATTCCACCTAAAAATGAAGAAAGGAGTCGGGATCATAGTGAAGATGCTTCAAGCCATGGGAGCACGTCCAATAAGATGCTCATCAAGCTAGATGGTAAACAGTAAGTGGTTATACTTTTCTATCTATGTATATTAAGAACAAAAACATATATCTAATTGTTTGTTATGAACACAAATTTCTAACTGTGTGTTTGTTATTTGCAAGCTTCTTTCCCTATGATGTGGTGTTTGAAATTGCAAAGATATTTTGTGAGCAAATATTCCGAGCTGTGGCCATTATGGGGTAAAGTTCTTAAATCACAATGGGATTTATGGTTTGATGAGTTCAAGGTAAGATAAATTACTAAGTTTGCTACAACTATAAATATATTCTTGGTGAAAACATTATTTATGCTTAGCTGGCTTTTATTTTGCAAAGCGTTTCTATTAGGCTCCGGAACATGACTCCCATATTAGGAGGAACTTTGAGGAGAAAGGGGCTAGTAGATTGAAAGATACATTTGGGGAGCTCATAAAGAAGAACAAGCAGCTGCTGTGGTTGTCTGACAGCAGCTGGAAGTCACTTTAAGAAAATTAGGCTATCGGAAAATTTCAAAAGATGAGTGCACAGGCGAAGAAGAACCGGAACAGTGAGTAGGATGGCTTAGGTGCTTCTTTACATACATGTCGTTCGATCCCATTTAATGAGCAAAAGAGACATTTGTTAAGTGGTTCATTAATTTTTGCATTCAATAATTTCTATAGGTTTTACAAAAGTTGGAAGAACGCTTATATATTTCAACTTATTTGTATATTGTATAGGCCAAGAAGCTTAATAGGGAGCCGACTGTGATAGAACTTTTTAAAGTCACTCATCAACACGAGCAAGCCAACACATGGATTGACAAGAAATCTGAAAAAACATATGTAAGTTACCTTTACTTTTTATGTGTTAAAAAATCATCCCACTCTCGCGATTTTAATGCTATATTTGCAACATGTAATATTTTCAATTTTATTTTGCAGACAGAGCATCAATAGAAATAGAAACAAATCAGAAACTCTCAATCTTCTACAGATCCTAACTCCGATCCATCTAAAATTCCATCTGGGACAGAGCTTTGTGTGCAAGGCAATTTAAATAAAAAGGGGAGTGTGTATGGGCTAGGTTCAAAAGGAGTGAAACTGAGGCATATGTTCAAGTCCACAACAATATCCAGAGGTAGCCGAAATCAGGAGCCTGATGTGCAAGAGACAATCACGCAATTGAACAATAAACTAAGTATAATGGCAGAGAGAAACCGCATAATAGACGAGAGGAACCGTCATTTAGAAGAGAAAGTCATGATTTTAAGTGAACAACTTAGTGCGGTGCAAAAACACACTAAGTGAGTTCATTAGATCTCAATAAGTATCTGACTCTGGATCTCGCCCACCGCCTTCTTCGTGCCCTCGACAGCACCGTTATTCTACTTATTATGCCCCTCCTCCTCCTCCTCCTCCTTCTTCTCAACCTGAATGCCAAGATGATGATGATGATGATGATGATGACAACAATGGTCTGATTCAGGTGGCGAGAATCTTGGGTATGATCAGGACCTTAACTACAACTACTCAACTATTAGAACTCTAAACATTGAGTGATTTTTATGTTGCATTGTTATGTGTGGATTGCAATGGTTTGGGATTGTTAAAACTTTGTAGTGAGTTTGAACTACCTAGCTAGAACCTGAATTTTGTGTGATTGTGCACAACTGTAACATTTGTGATGGTTGAATGAACGTAACCACATGTGGTGGTTACGTTGTTGCCATATATGTTCCACATGTGGTGGTTGCAAATTGTGCACTTACAGGTTTCTTTGAACTTGTAATTGGGCTATTGAAGTTTGAATTTTCTGCTAAATACGGCGTATCAAATTCCGACGGATTCTGACGGAAATTCGAACGGGATCCGACATATTCAGACGAAATTTCTAATGGAATTTGGAAACATTCAATTTTTTTTTGAAATTTTTTCCCAACTTTTTGTGCGTCCGACAGACGGAATCCGTCGGCTACCTCATGTCCATCCGAGTTCTGTCCGAGAAGCAGTCCAACGGACTTGTCATTTCCATCGGAACTGTTCTGACAGAACATTTTGTTTCGTCGGAACGCTTTCCCGACCGGCCTAATTCCGACGGACGTTTTCAGCTGGAACATCCGTCAAAAAATGTCAGGCATGAAACTCTAATTATATAGTATTTATTTATGTAGAAATGAAAATTTAATTTTTTTTACAAGTTTAATTCCTATGAGCGTAATTGGACGTGAATTTTATTAGCGTTGCTTGAGTTTACTACTTAGACATAGCGTACATGCAAATATGAGTTGAACATGGGTTTGGGTTTGGGTATAGCCATACAAAATCCGATGGATATGGGTATGGTATATGGCTTAACCCGCTCCATGCCCATCCCTAGTGGTTGATTGATTATACAATGTTGTTTATTAATGGATGCTAAGAATGGAAACTTCAGTTTGTTGTTCCTTAATTGCTGATAGATTGAGATGAATGTAAGTCATAGATTGGTTGTATAAGCAAAATTCATTACCCATGAAACATAAGGTTGGTGCAGGGAGAGATTTGTGGGAATTTGTCTTGAAATTGTGTGGAATATTTCAGAAGATTTCACTTTATCTTAGGAAACTTTTATTTTGTATAGAATATTTTTATTCCTCGACTTCTAGCATTATCCGGAAAGTTATTATTAGTAAAACTTTATTTGGAATACGAGTATCATGGAAGATTTATCAGGAATAACTTAGGTGAAAAGAGAATTATCCTATAAATACGTAGGAGATGAGCATACGTTACATATCCTAAAGTATGAGAGAAGGATCCTCTTAACCTAAGGAGGCGGATGGTGTGAGCCAGGGTACTTGTCAGTTGTATCCTGGGCACCCCAAACCCTGAGTGAGGGGCAAGTATGTTGAGGGGGAATATAGATTCGTGAGAATAGGGGTTAATTGAAACACTAGTTAGATAAGAGTTAGAGGCATGGAATCATGAGTGTACCCAATTGAATATTTTCTTATATAGTGAATGCACTAATTTTTGTTTGTTGTACTTCGTTGGTCATGTTTTTCTCCTGAATTGGATAGGTTTTCTGCATTAAATTGGTCGGGGCTTAGTGGTGTTCCCCTAGTTGTCTCTTTTTCAAGAAAGGGAATTAGGTGCTCTCCAAGTGTCGAATCATACAATGGATTTAAAGTGAACTTGAGCTTATGTTAGTATACATTAATACATTTTATCGAAAATGCAGAGAACCATAAAGGTCTTTCTTTCTGTTAAACAAAGATAATAAAATTAAAGGGACAATTGAGGGACTAAGAATTTGGCTTTCAAGAAAGAAGACTTTTACATACCATTGTGATCCTCAATTCTTGAATGGATATTATCTTAATTGACTCCATGGTTGTAAACAATAAGATTGAATCTAGGTGTGAAGTAGGGCTGGCAATGGGGCGGGTATGGGGCGGGTTTTGTTGTATCCTCACCCATACCCATTTAGAAAATTAGTACCCATACCCATATCCATACCCATACCCACCGGGTATTATAAAACCATACCCATACCCATACCCACCGGGTATTGTGGGTTTTATTCGGGTACATATATATAAAAAAAATCGAACCCATTTCATAGCCATATTCAACCAAAGAAGAAAACACGTCACATTCATGCTAAGTCTCCGAGTTCCAACAATACATCATGATCATAAGAATATAAGACTGTGATAGTCTTAGAACATCCACAAGTAGAAACTTCCAAATACATAATCTAAACAAGATCGCCAATTTCCCATGACATGATAAGAGTCTAAAAATATAGCAAATAGTTCAAAGTTCAAACCAACCATAAACTTAGTTCACAGTTCACAACAACTAGAACTCTAAATAAAATTACAAAGAGTCAAAGACAATAGGTGAATAACTTTCACAAGCCACAAGCCTACATCCCTAAGTGACCAAGTGCCCATGTTAGTTTGCTTTCGTATAGTTGCTAGCAGCTCGTAATAGGTGACCAAATCATCTTGCTTCTATTGTTACATCACACTCTGAGTCCTAAAAAATAAGCAAATAATGAAGTTTTATGTAATAGATAATATAACATAATTAGATACTAAGCTAAGAAAATTTTAAAATGCATAAATTGATACTTTTACCAAATCAATAACTTCACTTGCAGCAGCTCCTTCAGAATCAGAATCCTCAAAGATAGAAGCAATAGCAAAAGAGCTTTCCAACTTGGAGACTACAAGGAAATTCACTAAGTCAAAACTTTAAAATCGAAAATGAAGATTATACATATTTTAAAACTTGAAACAAAGAAATATATCTTACCTTTAGTTTGTCCAATAATCCAATTTTGCAAGCACATCAATGCTTCCACTGTATTTGCATGCAAACTCAAGCGATGTAGACTGATAACTCGACCACCCATACTGAAAGCACTTTCAGAAGCAATTGTAGAAACTGGAATGGCTAATATATCTCTGGTAATCATCCTCAACGTTGGATACTTGAAATCCTTTTTCCAATATTCCAATATATCAAATTGAGTAATATCAGGCATAACATCTTCCACCAAGTAGTGATCCAACTCTGACCTCAAGTTTACCTTCCTTTTTTTGGTTTTCTTATGTGCTGCATACCTATCACGACTATCTTCTTCACAAGGCTTCTTTTGGGATAAGGAAGGGTCACTAGAGGGGGTTCCCACGGTTGTAGAAATGGGATCTTCAATATTTGGAACCTCAAGTTTTCTATCTTGATACTCCACTAAGAGATCATACAACAAAGTGGTCACCCTTTCAATTTCATGACTAGCTAGACCCTTGTAGATCTCTTTAAAGTAAAAATCCACACAATCCAACTTGTTTCTGGGATCAAGAATAGAAGCAATTGCAAACAATCCATTCATTTCACTCCAATATTTATCGAACTTTTCAATCATTCTAGATGCCATGTTACTAATGATCTCAACATCTGAGCTTAACCAAGCCTCCATGTCCAACTTAATCTCACAAATTAATCTAAACACCAAGTTGGCCGTGAGAAAATCCTTCCCAGAAAACAGTAGTGTCACAGCATAAAAAACCTTCAATTTCTCACAAATAATTTCAGCAAATTTCCAGTCATCAGCACTAGGCAAAGAGAAATTTAGCTTGGTCTTGACACGTTTCAACCTCTCAAAGCATGCTATATAAGGTAAAACAGAATCAAGCATCAATTAAGTGGAGTTCCATCTAGTCTTACAATCAAGATGGATCTTCTTAGTGGAGTTAATTTTCAAAAAGCGAGCTGAATCCTCAAATTTCTCATATCTTTTTGGGGTTGCAACGCAAAATGCAATGCAATCACGAATCCTCTCAATTCCCTTACCGATGACATCCAATCCATCTTTCACAATTAGATTCAAAATATGTGCACTACATCGCATATGCAAGAATTTGCCACCAAGTATAAGACCACTATAATCAAACTTTTCAAGCAACATATCCATCATAGAATCATTTGTCCTACAATTATCCACCACAATAGAAGATATTTTGGCTTCTAAGTTGTATGGAAACAAGCATTGATCCATAAGAACGTTAGTAAGAGCATCACTTGTATGTGGATGTGGCACATAAATGAACCTAGACAATATTATTTAAACACTATTTTAGAAACAAACCCAAATAACCAATCAAACAAGAACATATATAACCAAACAAACGAACATCTATAATAAACATAAACATCTACAACAACTAAGATAATCAACCAAACCCATATGAGGAAAGGATCAATGATATATTATGTTACCTCAAAGTTTGATTACGAAGAATCCAATCATCATCCACGAAGTGAGCTGTCACTGCCATATAGCCCTTTTTCTGATTAGATGCTGTCTACATGTCAGTTGTCACTGCCAACCTACCTTGATTTACTTCTAGCAACTTCTTTAAAGTACACTTTCCATCCTCAAACATTTTCAAGATATCACTTCTCAATGTATTACGAGAGATCATTTGAAATTCAGGATTCAGCCCACCAGCAAAACGCCTAAAGCCAAGATGATCAACCGTGGACAACGGATATTCATGCATTACAATCATTTCTGCTAATTCTCGCCTCGAATTTTCTTGACTAAAACCATGGTTTTCCAACTGTTTCTCCCCATTATTTTTACATTTTAGCCTTAATGTTTGCTACCCCTTAGGACAGAAATGCCTTTTTGTACAAAACCTAAGCAAATGGTCACTCAGATGCTTAGTTCCATGGGATGATTTGGCAGACAATTTATGCTTGCAATGTTTACACACAGCCTTTCTATCATTTTTATCAACTTGGAGATCAAATTCACCCCAGACCCAAGAAGTTCTTCGTTTACCTTTAATTTCTGCCATATCAGAAGGATTAATCTTAGCAACATGCTCAGAATCATCTTCTGAAAATGCAGCTAGTGGACGTGGAGGACGTGCGTCACGTGCCGCAAAAGAAGAACCAATTTGTGATAGAGGACATGGAGAATGACTAGAAGCAGGAGTTGGGGACATTGGGGTGCCAACACTTTCAGATTGTGCTTCATTTTCCATTTTCACAGCTGCAAGAATAGAACATTTATTAAATGTCACTTTAGGAAGCAACAATACTATCAGTTCATATATATGGCTAAAATCAAATATTACTTGAGTAAGAACTTTGAATTATACTGATAGTTAACTTGCAAAGATTTCAAACTTGCAATCAAAGACTTATATGAGTACAAATGGGCAAATGGCAACACAAATGAAAGATTTCAAAATTGCAAATAGTAGCTAGGCTGGCAAATTGGCAATCGAACTTGCAGAGATTTCAAACTTACAAATATTCACAGACAAAACTTCGAATTTGGTTCAAACAAAAGATGAGAGAATGCGTGAGACAGTGAGAGTCTAAGTACCTTCATAAATTGATAATCGAACAACTGGGCATGAATCGACCATCGACTACTCGACTGTGGGCCTGTGGCGCTGCCTACGGCCTACGTGTGACTCGTGAGTCGCGACTCAGAGGTGAGACTCGAGAGGGGTTGAGGCTGTCGCTGGAGTTGGACGCTGGCTGAGGCAGTGTCTGTGTACTGTCGTGAGTGGGAGTGGCTGAGGTCAGTGAGGTGAGGGAGTTAGAGGGAGTGAGGGACTAGGGGCTGACTGCTAAGTGCTGCGGGCCTGAGGGGTGACTGCGTGAGGGGGAAGATGAAATGAGAGGCGTGAGGATCTGAGGGAGTGTTGGACTAATTTATATCTAGGGTTTTTTGGGGCTTGGGTAGTGTTGGTAATTTTAATTTTTTAAAAAATAAAAAATGGGTACGGGTTTTAAATGGGGCAGGTATTAGTAACATAGGTATGGGGCGGGTGCGGGGCGGGTATTAGTAACACCCATACCCATGCCCATACCCATACCCATATCCATTTACCAATACCCGCCCCATACCCATTTTTTAAAAAAATTTCATACCCATACCCATACCCATCGGGGCGGGTTTTGCAGGTTTTAAGCAGGTACAGGTTTTATTGCCAGCCCTAGTGTGAAGGTATGATCCAGTGGATAGCATATAATTTCATTGAACTGCCCACTTTATAGCACCCTGTACTAGAAATGTTGAAAGATTTAAGCTAAATGTTTCCGTGTTCTATGCAAGAGACTTTTTCATGCTTCTATTCTCATATTTAATGAATCAATCAATGCAAACTAGTTCTTAATTGGGTGATCGCTGAATGGTGAAATGTATAAGAAAATCAATAAATTTGGTGATCGTTTGATTTGGGGTAATTTGCGCTTAGCTCCTTTCAGATTTTGCACATTAATTTTTTCAGCCTTATATTTTTCTAGTTGAAATAAGGCTACCCCTAGATTTTAAGGTAGGTAAATTATAAAGGGTTTTCTGGTTGGAGTTTTAAAAAACATACTGATTGATCGATTTGCCCTTATTTAATGCAAAGTAGCCAACTTTTTCAACTTTTTGGTGGTGTTAGAGATATGTTGCATTTACAGAAGTTCAACTTCATTCCTCTGTAAACTCTCTCTCTCTCTCTCTCTCTCTCTCTCTCTCTCTCTCCCCCTCTCTCTCTATGTCTCTTTCTCTCCATCTCTCTGCGATGGTGCTCTAGCTTTGAAAATTCAAAAAGAGGAAGCTTGAAGATCTGAGGAGGAAAGGGGTGAAAATCTGGAATCTTGTAAGTGCGAGTGCGGTTTGGATATTCAGAGCTAAAGTGGAAGAGTTTTGTGGCTCCAACATTGCAACAACCTAAAGTTGACGGCCAAAGAGGTAAGATTTTAGCTTCTTCAACTGATTTAGAGCTTACCTAGTTCAAAGAAATGCATGTATAGTTGATGGATGGCCTGGGGTTAACTTATGGAAAGGGCTGATTGTGTGACTGCGAAGAAAAAATGGAGGGTTTTATTTTTAATTTTGAGTCTTGTAAAAACAGAGAGTCATGTCTTAGTGCTTGTAGGTTATGAATTATCTTTTATTGTTAATTTTGAGTCTTGTAAAAACAGAGAGTTTAATTATCTGGTATTGCATGTTAAGTTTGAATTATCTCTTATTGTGTGCATTAAAGCTAAAAAAACAGAGGGTATAGGTATACTAGCTGATCTTAAGGGTTGATTGTGTGAGTGGTCTTTTTTTGGCAATAACCATCTGAAATTTAATTCTGCATGTTTGGTTATTGGAGCAGTGTTTATAACTCCATCTGTTTTGTGTTGAATTGGCTTTGTTGATGCAGATATGGTGGGGGATACAAAATTTGCTGTTTTTATCAGGTACAGGGGATGGTTAATTTCACTTGATAGAGATAGGGATGAGTATAGCATCATGGACTTGGTTAGGAATGCACATGCATTTTTAAACAAGTCCCCCATTGAGAGGAGGCCTCAATTTGTTTCCTTAAGCTCACACCCCCTAAACAAACGAAGTCTGAAGTGGCCTGTTAATAGTGATAATGATCTGATGAAAATATTTGATAAGTGGAGGGGAAGGAAGAGGATTGAGTTTGTAATTATAGAGAGGAAGAGGCCTATAATAATTGACAAATTACTTCTTCAACTGGATGGTAGTTTAGGTAGCATGAATGTGGATGGTAATGTTATTCAGTGTCCATTGACTAGTAGTCAGCCAATACCAATACAAAAAGGTCAACAAAGTCAAGTAAGTGATAATCCTAGTGATGACTTATAAGACCAATTCGTGTCAGGAATTGATAAAAGCCAAGTGCACTCAACTCTGTCAGTTGTCCTAAATGTGCCCTTAAGGACTGAAGCTTCAATACCCCTAAACACCCCTTGTTCTAGTTTACCTACTCCATCCTCCCATAATGCAGACTTAACTGAAGCTCAAGTAAGGGCATATGGATATGGGAAGGACGTCATGGTTAATGATGAGGATGGGGAAAGTGATGATGAGGTTGATGATGAGTTTGAGGGTGTGAGCAGTGGGTCAGAAGGGTTAGAAAGCACTGAGTCTAATGGGTCTATGATTGATGAGGACCAAATATTTGAATCTGATTCTGAAGATGATGACAAATGGGAGAGAGTGTATGATGGCAGATTCTGGGAAGCGGAAGATGATGGTAAGATAACATTAAGGCAATGGGATATGTTCATTGATAAAGCTGCATTTCTAGATATAATTAGGGATTACATGGTTCAAGAGGGTAACTACATGAGATATTTAAAGAATGAACCATGTAGATACACTAGGATGTGTAAGGGAAAGAAATGTAGCGGGAGAATACATGCCTCTGTCATGCCTGATGAAGTGACTTACCATGTGAAAACCATAAAAGATAAACACTGTTGTAAGAGACTGTTAGATAACCCAGCTGCCACTTGTTCTTGGATTGCTAGGAAGTTATTTCATGATGTAAAGGCAGAGCCAAATATCTCAGTTGTAGGTATGAGCAAAATCTTGATGAGAAAGTTCAACCTACAGAAGAAACATAACATTATTTGAAGAGCAAAAGTAAAGATTCTTAGGTTGATCAAAGGAAACCATGAGGATGGTTTTAATTTACTTGCAAGGTACACTGAGATGATTAAAAGTTCTAATCCAGGAAGCATGTGTTGCATTAAATGGCATGATCCAGTAAAGGAAGGTGCAAGGCCTATTTTCTTAAGGATGTTTGTGTCTTTTAATGCTTGGAAGGAGGGGTTCTTGGGTGGGTGTAGGAAGTTTATAGGTGTAGATGGAACTCATCTGAAGGGTGTCCACAAGGGAGTTCTGTTGACAGCAATGGGAATAGATGTTGAGAACCACTACTACCCACTAGCTTATGCAATTGTTGATGTTGAGAATAAGGAGAATTGGTCTTATTTCTTCAACTGCTTGAGGGGCATCATAGGAGATGATTCAAGTGGTTAGTATACATTCATTACAGACAGATGTAAGGCAAGCTATTGTTATCTTTTTGGATTTCAGCAATGCACTTTGCTGTTATAGGGTTTTTTTTTTTTTTTAATTGCTAGCTTATGTGCAATTGTTTCTTATGTTGTGCATTTATGCATTCTATTCTCATAATTGGTAAGGAGTCATAGCTACTTTAAGGGACATGTTCCCTGCAGCTAGGATGTAACACCCCTAAATCTCTAATTCATTATTAAACACCATTTATTAGCGAAAATGCAGTGGAAACCTAAACGGGGTGTTACTACCGTGTTTCCTTCTTGGAAACACCAGGCTGGATATCAAGTCTAACAATTAACACTAAGTCCTCGCAAATAAAATCAACCTTACAGTGTTCAAAACTTTAACATCACAATTTAAATCAACTATTGTGTATTACACAACTCCTATCATTCATTTCATTCATATTCTGCATTCGAACCTCGCTCTACTTTCGAGTCCCCAGTCCCAAACATAGCTAGATCACCTGAAAACAAAACATTTTATAACAGTGAGATAAACTCAGTAACAAGCACCCCTAACAGTCCAACACGCACATAAATTCATTCTGAAAACATTTGAGGGAAAGGGACAGCAACACATTTTTAAAGCATGCAACCCATTGTCACTACCTTCCTTGGTTATCCTAGTCAGAATCACACTTCCATAGTTCCATTCATAATATTTCAGTTTCAGATAAGTTTTTTGGTGAGCGACCCCAGTGGGTCTCATGGCCTGCGCCCTAACTTAGCACAGCCGTTTAATTCTTTCCTGGCCTACCACTTCTCAACCTGTTACCGCTTAACTTTCCTGGCCTACCACCATCATGGGTGGTTACCGATGACCTGGCCCATGTCTCCGCCGAGCACGTGGCCGCTCACATGCATGCACTTAATACCCGGGGAAGGCTAGGGCCTTCAACCAATTCAAACAGATTCAACTCACCCTATCCAGTTCTTTTCAGTTAATGATCTTTTTCCTCCTTCCTGGGGGTCAACTTGACATGTTCAGTTTTTTTTCGGATTTAAATACTTTTCCCCATAGAAATCGAAATACAAATACAGAACTCCAAACACAATCGTAGTAAGTTTCAATTTTTATCATATTGAAAATTTCCAACTTCCAAAACATAACACAGTATATCGTTCCCATCAGGTAATCACTTTCAAATTATAAACCAGTGTTCATTCAGTTGGAAAGAAATGCCAAAGCTTCCATACAAGAACTCTAAAACATTCATAATTCCAGCAACGCGGGAAAAGGTTAGTGCATAACTGTTACCTGGATACTATACTAATTTACGGGCTCGGTTACTTTAGTAGGAGGTTATTGCTCCGCACCTAGGCCCACATACAGTCCATAGTTAGTCCACATTTAATATAGGGCATCCTTGGGCCTCCCCAAATTTATAAGAATAATTCTTAGACTTTGGTTCAACCAAAACCCTATCCTTAGTTAAGGTTCGGCTGGCCAGTTTCTGGGTCCAACTTTCAGAGGCTATAACTTTTGTTTTTGGTATCCAATTCTAGTGTTCTTGGTCAATCTAGAAACCTTAAAAGGTCCTCTATCTTTTCTATATTAGAGTTTGGCCCGGTTCTACCCCAAACCCAGTCAAATTTTTGCTTCTTTCAGAAATATCAGTGACTGCCTTTCCAGGATAGCCCCGGGAAATTTTTACCAAAACTCTGGTTACGCTACTCCAAGTGACCAATCTAAAAAGACATTATTTGACACATCTAGAGGCTCCTACTCAGTAAATTTCACAATTTTTGGCAATCAATACCAGCCTAGGAAAATTTTCCAAATTGAGGGTAAAACAGCCCAGATTTTGTTTCCCAGATTCTACCCAGATTTTTAGCCTAATTTTCTATCCTCATAACTTTTCCTCCTGACTTCTAAAAATCACATTCTTACTCAATCCAGACGGGTAATTTTGTCTACTAAAACTTTCATGTTCAGTACTTCTACAAATTCACAATGTAATTAAGTCTAAAAATTCAAAAATCGCACCCTATACCTGCAGTTCCTGGTTTTGACAATGCTCGGTTTTTCGACCATAACTCTTTCAATTTAACTCCAATTTGTCCAATTCAAAAACCCACCAAATCTTCACATCTGGATCTAACTACTTTAAAATTTTCAAAAATTTTTGGATGACCAGGATGATTATACCAAATTTCCAAATTCGAGCCAAAATAGTGTGGATCTTGTCCAAAATATTCGACCCTTTTATGCACGGTTTTAGCTTGTTTCGGGTTACCCAACAATTCAGCCACACCCGTTAAACATCCTTAGACTCTTGCCTAGACCCAATCATGCCAAAATAACCCACCTTTATTGAGATTAAAAAAAATAAAACCACATAATAACGTCGTTACGAGTACCTTTGATTAAAACCGGATCTAGATCAACGAAAATTCCTCCTTCGTTCAAATTCAACGCCGAAAGTACTGATAAAATAATGAAAATTATATTAAAAACCTTCATTCACAATGGTCATAAAATCGTAAAAATAAAGGAGAATTAAAAGTGGGGGTTTTGGATGCATGGAGTGCATGAATCCATGCATCACTTGGCCTTTTCTTACCAACACAAGGGAGAGAGTAGGAGGGGATTGTGGGTGGCTTGTGGCGGCACAATGGGCGGCTGGCGTGGTGGTCCGGCAGCGGGGCTAGTAGAGAGAGAGAGAGAGAGAGAGAGAGAGACATGTGAGGGAAAGTGGGGAAAGGAAGTTAGGGTTTTGTTTTAGAATAAAAGAAGGGGGGGAGAGGTTCACGTTGGGGTTCGAAGAAAAAGGGGGGGAATCTCAAATTTTATTTTTTTTTGAACTCAAAGCTTTCAAAAAATTTTTTTTATTCGTGCATGGTGGCCGGCCCACCCCTTTATGCTTTCTTTTTTTTTTTTTTGAAATACCACTAATAATGGTTCAAAAATGGTGATAATGGTAGCAATACTAATAATAATGATGATAATGTTAGAGGTTTTATAGAAAATCAAGAAGGAAGAATTTGGAGATTTTAAAACTTCCAAAATTATTGAGAATTTATTAGGAGCTCCCTCAACGAAATAAATTTCGCGAGGACTCATTTGGTATTGACTTGGGTTGACTTGGGTCTAGGTCGGTCCAACTGGACGTAATTTTTCCAAATCGAATTTCCGGAGTTTTACGTACTACCCCACTTAGAAAAGTTTCATCCTCAAAACTTCGTTAAGTTACGTCACACTGCCATCCCAATTCCTGAATTCCCAGGGTTTTACATGCTACCCCACTTAAAAGGGTTTCATCCCCGAAACTACTACGCACCTGGTTATGAAAATAGGTGGGGATATTTATCTCGCATTTCCTGCTTCGGCTCCCAGGTGGCTTCCGACGTCTCATTGTTGGCCTATAGGACCTTTACCAGGGGCACTGTTTTCTACGGCATTGCTTTTCCCGTCGGTCTAAGATCTATATCAGCTGCTCCTCATATGACAGGTCTTCCTGGAGCTACGTGGGTTCGGGTTCAATTACGTACGAGGGATCTGGAATATACTTCCGCAGTTGCGACACATGGAACACATTATGTATTCTCTAAAGCCCGGTCGGTAGCTCCAGTCGGTAAGCTACCTCCCCAATTCGCTGTATGACCGGGTATGGCCTAACGTACCTCGGGCTAAGCTTCTCTGCCTTCCCAAACTTTGCGACTCCCTTGGTTGGTGAAACGCGAAGAAATACCCGATCTCCTACCTAGAACTCAAGGGGTCTACGCCTCCGATCTGCATAACTCTTCTGGCGGCTCTGGGCGGCCTTCATTCATTCCTGAATCACTCTTACTTTGTCCGTGGTGGCCTGGATTAACTCTGGTCTGATGGTTAAGGCCTCATCGATCTCTTGTCAACAAAGCGGAGTCCTGCATTTTCTCCCATATAGTGCCTCGTGCGGGGCCATGCCAATACTTGTGTGGTAGCTGTTGTTGTAAGAAAACTCAATTAGTGCCAGTTGTTCGTTCCACGCACTCTTAAAGTCCAACGCGCAAGCCCGTAACATATCTTCTAAGGTTTGGATAGTGCGTTCGGTCTACCCGTCGGTTGCAGGGTGAAAGGCAGTACTAAAGCGTAACAACGTTCCGAACGCTTCCTGCAACTTCTGCCAAAATCCATATTGGAATCGAGTATCCCGATCTGACACTATGGAGTTGGGTACCCCGTGTAGCCGTACTATCTCCTCGAGGTAGGCTCGAGCTAACTGATCCAGGGTCCACGTGTTCCTCATGGCTATAAAATGTGCCGACTTCGTGAGCCTATCTACTATAACCCAAATCGCATTATGCTTCCTCTGGGTCCTCATATAGGGCTTCTTCTTTCTCAAATTCCTCTCTAGGTTCCTCAGTCATTAGTCCCTTTTTACTCTCAGTCTCCTCTTCCTCAGTGTCCCTTTCAACGGGTGATGGTGGGTTGGCATCCTCAGAGTCAGGGGTGGGGGGTTTGTCACAAGGACCTACATTCATTAGGTGGTCCACTAGTTCATTCAAGTTGAAACCTATAGGCTACCACTTGCATAGGTAACAGTCCCTAGCGGCCATGAATGCTCTC
Organism: Carnegiea gigantea; assembly: GCA_029747015.1. Taxonomy (NCBI): domain Eukaryota; kingdom Viridiplantae; phylum Streptophyta; class Magnoliopsida; order Caryophyllales; family Cactaceae; genus Carnegiea; species Carnegiea gigantea. The sequence continues at coordinate 43,430 of JAKOGI010001760.1, forward strand.
CCCCCAGGGTGAAGTTCCTCAACTTTATAACGCCACAAGGGGTCCCCCCAAAGAGTTAAAAGGAAGAAGAGGACCTGGTTATGGTCGAATCTTAAATAATCATCGGGAACCTCAGCTAGTCTCCCATAGATAAAAATTTTCACTCGCTCCAAGTGACTCTCCAACCTAACCCCGGGAACCTTCCCCAATCTCTGGTGATGACAAGGTCGTCCCATACACCCACAGTGGCGAGCCGCATTCATACTAGACATTAATATATCAAAATCAGATATATAAACATAAAGAGGCAAACATATACAAGCATACTCCCTTCCCGACCTACACTCACGCTCCAAGCAGTCCTTAAGTCTACCAGTTTTAGAGTTATTAAATGGTATTACTCTTTGTCTTTTAGGCGAGTCTTCAGGTCAATTAACCTGAGCTCTGATACCACTTGGTAACACCCCCAGATCCCTGATTCATTATTAAATACCATTCATTAACGAAAATGCAGCGAAAACTTAAACGGGCTGTTACTGCCGTGTTTCCTTCTTGGAAACACCAGGCTGGATATCAAGTCTAACAATTAACACTAAGTTTTCGCAAATAAAATCAACCGTATAGTGTTCAAAACTTTAACATCACAATTTAAATCAATTATTGTCTATTACACAACTCCTATCATTCATTTCATTCATATTCCGCATTCGAACCTCGCCCTACTTTCGAGTCCCCAGTCTCAAGTATAGCTAGATCACTTGAAAACAAAACATTTTATCACAGTAAGATAAACTCAGTAACAAGCACCCCTAACAGTCAAACACGCACATAAATTCATTCTGAAAACATTTGAGGGAAAGGGACAGCAACACATTTTTAAAGCATGCAACCCAATGTCACCACCTTCCTTGGTTATCCTATTCAAAATCACACTTCTATAATTCCATTCATAATGTTTCGGTTTCAGATAAGTTTTTTGGTGAGCAACCCCAGTGGGCCTCATGGCCTGCGCCCTAACCTGGCGCAGCCGTTTAACTCTTTCCTGACCTACCGCTCCTCAGGCGGTTACCGCTTAACTTTCCTAGCCTACCACCATCATGGGTGGTTACCGATGACCTGGCCCACGTCTCCGCCGAGCACGTGGCCGCTCACATACATGCACTTAATACCCGGGGAAGGCTAGGGCCTTCAACCAATTCAAACAGATTCAACTCACTCTATCCAGTTCTTTTCAGTTAATGATCTTTTTCCTCCTTACTGGAGGTCAACTTGACATGTTCAGTTTTTTTTTGGGATTTAAACACTTTTCCCCACAGAAATTGAAATATAAATACAGAACTCCAAACACAATCGCAGTAAGTTTCAACTTTTATCATATTGAAAATTTCCAACTTCCAAAGTATAACACAGTATAGCATTCCCATCAGGTAATCACTTTCAAATTATAAACCAGTGTTCATTCAGTTAGAAAGAAATACCAAAGCTTCCATACAAGAACACCAAAACATTCATAGTTTCAGCAACGCGGGGAAAAGATTAGGGCATGACTGTTACCTGGATACCGTACTAATTTACGGGCTCGGTTACTTTAGTAGGAGTTCACTGCTCCACACCTGGGCCCACATACAGCCCATAGTCAGTCCACATTTAATATAGGGCATGCTTGGGCCTCCTCAAATTTACAAGAATAATTCCTAGACTTTGGTTCAACCGAAACCCTATCCTTGGTTAAGGTTCGGTTGGGCAGTTTCTGCGTCCAATGTCCAGAGGCTATAACTTTTGTTCTCGGTATCCAATTCTAGTGTTCTTGGTCAATCTGGAAACCTTAAAAAGTCTTCTATATTTTCTATGCTTAGAGTTTAACCTGGTTCTGCCCCAAGCCTAGTCAAATTTTTTCTTCTTTCAGAAATATCAGTGACTGCCTTTCCAGGATAGTCCCAGGAAATTTTTACGAAAACCCTAGTTACGCTACTCTAAATGACCCAATTCTAAAAAGATGTTGTTTGGCACATTTAGAGGCTCCTACTTAGTAAATTTCACAATTTTTGGCAATCAATACCAGCCTAGGAAAATTTTCCAAATTGAGGGTAAAACAGCCCAGATTTTGTTTCCCAGATTCTACCCAGATTTTTAGCCTAATTTTCCATCCTCATAACTTTTCCTCCTGACTTCTAAAAATCACGTTCTTACTCAATCCAGACGGATAATTTTGTCTACTAAAACTTTCATGTTGAGCACTTCTACAAATTCACAATGTAATTAAGTCTAAAAATTCAAAAACCGCACCCTATACCTGCAGTTCCTGGTTTTGACAATGCTCGGTTTTTTGACCATAACTCTTTCAATTTAACTCCGATTTGTCCAATTCAAAAACCCACGAAATCTTCACATCTGGATCTAACTACTGTAAAAATTTCAAAAATTTTTGGATGACCAGGATGATTATACCAAATTTCCAAATTCGAGCTAAAATAGTGTGGATCTTGTCCAAAATATTCGACCCTTTTATGCACGGTTTTCGCTTGTTTCGGGTTACCCAAAAATTCACCCACACCCGTTAAATCATCACATCCGAATCTAACTACTATAAAAATTTCAAAATTTTTAGACGACTAGAATAATTATGCAAAATTTTCAAATTCGAGCCAAAACAGTGTGGATCCTATCCAAAATATTCGACCCTTTTATGCACGGTGTTCGCTTGTTTCGGGTTACCCAAAAATTTACCCTCACCCGTTAAACATCCTTAGACTCTCTCCTAGACCCAAGCATGCCAAAATAACCCACCTTAGTTGAGAGTAAAAAAAATAAAACCACATAGTAACATCATTACGAGTACCTTTGATCAAAACCGGATCTAGATCAATAGAAATTCCTCCTTCGTTCAAATTCAACGCCGAAAGTGCTGGGAAAATAATGAAAATTATATTAAAAACCTTCATTTACAATGGTCATAAAATCATAAAAATAAAAGAGAATTAAAAGTGGGGGTTTTGGATGCATAGAGTGCATGAATCCATGCATCACTTGACTTTTTCTTACCAACATAAGGGAGAGAGTAGGAGGGGATTGTGGGTGGCTTGTGACGGCACAATGGGCAGCTGGCGTGGTGGTCCGGCAGCGGGGCGAGTAGAGAGAGAGAAAGAGGGAGAGAGAGAGAGAGACGTGTGAGGGAAAGTGGGGAAAGGAAGTTAGGGTTTTGTTTTAGAACAAAAGAGGGGGGTTCACGTTAGGGTTAGAAGAAAAAGGGGGGAAATATCTCAAATTTTATTTTATTTTTTTGAACTCAAAGCTTTCAAAAAAATTTTTTTTTTATTCGTGCATGGTGGCCGGCCCACCCCTTTGTGCTTTCCTTTTTTTTTTCCTGAAATACCACTAATAATGGTTCAAAAATGGTAATAATAGTAGCAATACTAATAATAATGATAATGTTAGAGGTTTTATAGAAAATCAAGAAGGAAGAATTTAGAGATTTTAAAACTTCCAAAATTATTGAGAATTTATTAGGAGCTCCCTCAACAAAATAAATTTCGCGAGGACTCATTTGGTATTGATTTGGGTTGACTTCGATCTAGGTCGGTCCAACTGGATGTAATTTTTTCAAATCGAATTTTCGGGGTTTTACATAGGAGGAGAATATGCTTGGTGCACTTTATGAGAAACTTCAGGAAGCTTCACTCAGCCCCTAAGTTAAGTCTACTTCTGTCAAGAGCTACAAAGGCATACTCATCAATCAACTACAAGAAAGCCATTGAATGTTTGCAGAAAGAATCACCTGCAGCTTATACTTGGGCAATGGAAGAGCCAATTGAACATTGGTGTAGGCACACCTTTGAAACTACTACAAAGGTAGCAGATAACTCTACAAACTTTGTTGAATCTTTTAACAATGTGTTAGACGAATGTAAGGACTTGCCTGTGTTTAATGTACGTGAGAAGATTAGAGAGATATTGATTGATTAGTTTGTTAAGAGGAAGCTTGAACCTAAAGGCTGGACTGGTAGGATTGTTCCCTCAGTTAAAGAAAAACTGTCAAAGTTTGAGAGTGAGGCATGGAAGTTCATGTTTAGATTCTGTGGGGATAATATGTGGGAAGTGCATGATAGCTAGACTCAGTTTGTGGTTGACTTGAATACAAGGACTTGTGATTGCAATTACTGGCAAGTCACTGGCATTCCTTGTAAGCATGTAGTGAAATGCTTGTCTTATGTGAAGGCTGACCTAAAGGAATGGGTCCATGAGTCCTATACAATTGAGAAATACAAGACTACTTATGGTGGGACCATGTATTCTATTAGAGATGCATGTTTCTGGCCTCCTTTAGAGAACATTCCTCTTCTGGCCCCAGCCCCTGTTGATAGAAAAAGAGGCCTCATTAAAAAGAACAGAAGAAGGGATAGAGATGAGGGACCAAAGAAGAGGACAAAAAGAAGGTCCACCACTATCAAGTGTTCACACGGCAGGCAATTAGGCCACAACAAAGCAGGCTGCACATTGACTGGTAAACAACCATACCAGAGGAAGAAGCAACCATCTACTGGAAGGCCGATTAGGAGGCCTAGAAAAGTGCAACTTCAAAATTCTACTCAGGTTGTCTCTACTTCTACTACCTATGTGTGAGTCAACAACCTAGGAGAAGCCCAAGAAAGCTGACATGCCTTATCCAGTTTTTTCCCTCTTCTGTTAGGTCTATATTTATGCATGTATGTTGATTATGTCATTGATTTTTGCTTATCTGACATGGCTAAACCTAGGATGACTATACCTCCATGAATGCACCTTCACCTCAATTGCCTAGGAGAAGTCCAAGGAAGGTGATGATCCTAATCTAACTGACACAATTTGTTCTTTTTAGTGCTCACTAATTTAGAAATTCACTTATTTGAATTTGTTGTACTTAGGTTGCATCTACTGAACCAAGCAACAATAACAACCAAGGCAATTTTGAGTCTTCATCCACACCATTGTCAAGGATTACCACTGCAACTGCTAAGAAGCCAACTACATAGAAAAGGCCTCAAAATGCATTTTCTTCACAGGACCTGTCACACATGTCTTTGGATGAATTAAGGGTTGCCGTGTTCGAGACAAAATAGAGGTTGAAGAAGTTGAGGAAGGCCTTGTAAAGATATGCATATGCTGTCTAATTTTGTATAGTTTCTAGACAGCATAGTGGGCCACCTTTTTGGTATGTGACTACCATTCACTGTTACCTTTTTTTGCACAGTTAGGGCCAAACTACTTAAGTAATATGCTACTATGTGGGATTGTAATCAAGTTTAATGGGGCATATACTGAAAACTTATGTATTTATGCACTTCACTGCTTGTTATATATCTATAGTTTATGTTACAATTATTGCTTGTGTTTCAGTAATTGTTCAAACACATATAATTCTCATACTACAAACCAATTTTCATTGCATATATTACTATTAGTACATTTCATTACCATCTTCACTTACATACACATAACTCAAACCTACCACTTCTTACTAGCATAAACCAACCTCATTGAAGCTACAAAATTCCTCATTTGAACGCTTACCTTCTTCCAAGCTACAACACTATCATTATCATTTCAACACAACCACCATTATAAGACATACAATAAAAATCCCTGAACACAACAACATAATCACGTTCAAGGCATCACAAATTTTTATTAGCAAGCTGCTCATTTCATGTCTCATCTCTGCCACTTCACTCATAATGGAGAACATTTCCCCCTTTAGCTCAGTTACATCATCCACATTGCAACTTCAACTGGGGATCCTCCTCCTACCCTCTGCCTTCCTCTACACATGCTACTACCTGATTGAAGACCTCCTTTACTTTCTCCTCTACCTTCTTCTTCTATCTAGCAAATGAAGCCTGCACACTTCATACATGACATATATGGCCTTAAGAAATTCATCTCTAATCTTGACACATGCTGCTCTAATTCAGTTGATTGCCTACATTTTTAGCAAAAAATTTCCCCTTAATGCTGCAAACCCAAAGCTTGAAGAAGCATCCATGGACTCCTCCTTCAAGCCCACAAAAAGCAAAACCATTTCATATTGAGGACCAACCCTAACAGATACGCACTTCAACTTCCCTTTCTGATCTCTTCTTCAAAAAAAAAAAAAAAAAAAAAATTAAGTTGTTCTTACCTTCTCGGCTATAGCCAAGACGGGCTTATGAGAGACAAGATGATCAGAGATGGGAAGGAAAAAATCAGAACACTTTTTTTGAGTTTGTTTTTGCAAACTTTTTCAAAGAACACAACCCTATTCAAACCCAGCTAGAAGGGCATGTTAGGTACTTCAGGTGCTTTCCACCAAACTTCACATGCCACGCCATTCACCTGGTCGGACTTGGGTGTTATAATAAATCATCATCAACGGTCAAGGGAGCCTTACTTCAACTAGAAAAATACGAGGCTGAAAAAATTAATGTGCAAAACCTGAAGGGAGCCAAGTGCAAATTACCCCTTGATTTTGTCATAATTATAAGAAACTAAAAGCAAAAGGGATAGTACAATAATTCATGGAGGATCGAGCAATAAAATGCAATAAAGTACGTGGATTATTCTTTTTGATTAATAACCCTCAAGGCCTACTTCGATCCGAATGTTTGGCAAAGAACGTTAACTACTGTAGGATGAAAGCTTAGTTCGAAAGAGAGTTTTTTGAGAACTTCAGATAATTTTGTTAATCAAATTTCAAAAAAGCGATGGATTAGACAGGTAGCCTCTTTAGTGAAAAATGTGCATAATGACATTTCATGCCCTCTGGAACGGAACAAGAACTATTAGAAGAAAATGGAAACAAAAGACCAAACTTGGCCTTTCGTTTCCATTAATGCCTATGGTGTCAGACTTTCGAGTTGGAACCTTCATGCTTGCAAATTGCTTGAACTCATGTTTTTTGGACTTTAGAATTATTTTCAAAACTTTTGGAGTTTTGTAAGATTCATACCCTAAAGATAACTTTTAGCCAAAGTAAAATTATTTTTTTTGTGGACTACCATTTAGCAAACCGAATACCATATCTTTTGAACTCGGCAAGTTAGTTTGTTATTTGCAATAATTGCTTAGACAATGTTGTACGCCTACTACTGCTCTTTTATTTCATCTTTATCAACCGGTAAGTGATGAAAAATTGCCAAATATTTGTAACTACAATGAATTATCAGTTGTCATATTAATGATGAGTTGACTTTATATCAATGGATTCAAAATATCTCCGAATTAATAAATCTTATACATGAATAATCCTATAATTGAATAAATTTCCAGAGTATGATGACTTTACTCAATTTATGAGCACTGTAATCTTAAATAATATAATCAACCATTTTCTTTCATTTTATACATAATAAATAGATTTTTTAAGTAAACTTACAATATTATAAAATCTAACATAATGATCTTTTTTTGGGTTTAGGGAATATAAATGTCGATGTAGCCCGATTTGAATTTAAATATCTAACAACGACTTATAAAGACTTTATGAATTGAGGTAACTGGTACCTACAATTTAATTATCTTTTAAGGGATAACGTGTATTTAGCTCTCAAATCCCACAAAGACAAAAGTCTATTGATGACTTCCTTTTGTCAAGACCCTCACGGGGCTCCGCTTAAAAGATAGGGTAGAATTGGCGATGGGGAAGAGGTCAACGCTGACTAATCAAAGTAATTAGAAGCCTCAGGTTGTAAAAGCCATCCAAAAAAAAAAAAGAAAAACGAAGAAAGAAAGAAAAACAGAAAGGAAGCGACAAAACAGAAATGACAAATGAATCGATTTTCAATCCCTTTTGTATTCGTCCTTGTAAACCAACACAGTTGAAGAATTTCCTTCTGCCTTGCTTTTTCATTCATTATCCTTGAGATTTTTCACGCTTCAACTGTTCATGCTCCAATCATTCCATGTAAGTTCTCCCTCCCCGAAAAAATCCCTAGGCTTCTTACATGGTGTTTGGTACGTGGAAATATATAAATTGGATTGGGGATGTGGGGCATGCTCATGGAATTCCCATGTTTGGTACATGAGAATTAAGAGTAACTTAGGTACTAGATTGGAATTAGAATGCTTGAATTCCCACAACATTAATATTGCTAGGGAATTGGAAGGTGGGGTTGAAAACTAAGGGAAAAGAACCAAGTTGCCATGAAACTATTACTCATATGTTCATATATATATATATATATATATATATATATATATATATGTAAGGACAAATTAATAAATTTCTTGTTTTATTCAAAATTACAAACCCCCACTTATCAAACGAGGAAATAGAAATATACAACAAATTTTCATTTTCAAAAATAAAGTTTGAATCCCCATTTTTAAGTCTAACAAATGGGTTCTTACATACCAGATGCGGCCAGAGTAATTGGATTTGTGGTGTGCTTAGTTTATGATCCAATAGAAGATTGCTACATCTAACCTCCCTACATTCTTCTTAAACGGAACTCCAGATATGAATGTGAATATAATTTAGACTGTCATTTAGTTTGCAATGTTCATTGTTAGCTATAGCATTTGCAAATTCTTATCTTTGAGCTTTTACTAGTAAAAAAGGAAGGAAACTTATTGATCGAAAATGCCATGAAGCTTGTATTTCATCCATGCCACACATCTTGTACTTTCGGACCTGCATAGGATCCTAGGCTCAGAACTTATTCGGTACCCTCTTGACACTCATTGGGCTAATTCTCCTGCTTCACTATTCCTATATATAATGTACTAGAAAGTAGTTGGATAGGAATGGAAATCATTAAAATTAATATTTTTACCAATTCTTGTATTGATAAGTTGTGCTCTAGAGAACCAGGAGGGTTAAATTGGAGGATAGAAGGTCCTAGTCTTCCACAAATCTGACACTATGGGGATAGGTGGGAATTAAGGGGTCGGATTGATTATAGCATGGAAAAATAATGAAATTGCCTTCACAAAATACAAGTACAGTTTCTTCTGAAGTTCATTAGTAAAACCAAAAACTTATTGTAATTTTGAAGTTTATCCATCATGCAATAAGGGGTAGGACTATGCATTCGAATCCTAATCGATCCCCAAAAATAACTTGCATTTCCACTTCATAAGTGTTATTACAAATAATTTTTCACATATCATTCATCTGACTATAGCAATTTTTAAATTTCTATCCTGTGAAATGTGATTCAAAGAAGAAAATGTGACCCCTTTTTTCCTTTTCTGGTGGGGATTTCAGGTGTAGAATAGCTGCATGGTGCCTATGAGATCCATACCATATAAGGAATAATAACCAGCTAAGAATAGAAAGAGAGATGGGAACATTTGCTGGTCATGCAATTCCAGCAACACTACTTACAGGATTAGGGTTATGGCACATTTGGTGCACCATGTACAGATACGTAACGAACCCGATGGGATTCCAGATCCGAGCATGGAACCCAGTCCCGGGTTTCGGTGGCAAGCTCAAGTACTTGGAGTTGTACGTGTTGACAATTGGTTCTTTCATTGATATCTGCGTAGAGCTTCTCTATGCAACTCGTCTCGAAATCCTTGTCGATGGAGTCTTGAATCCCAAGCATATGAACAGCATTGAGCATTGTGGTATGCTTATCATGTTCTTCATCTTCGGCTTCGTTACTCTAATCTCTGCCAAGACTAGGTTCGCTTCCTCTTTCTTTTAAATTCGATCTTAGTGCATTTGATTTTCACTTATTATGAAATTACAAATAGACTTGCAACTTTTTAGGGAATTAATATCATGTATCCCTCCATATTTAGATAAATTTCATTTTTGACCCTCATTTTTTTATTATTATTTAACTCTATTCATCTTCAAAATTATTATCATATAGCCTCATTTTTTAATCAAAAATTAATAGATAAGGGGGCTAAGTAATAATAATTTTCTCATATGTAAAAAATATTTTTTTTATGGTGAGAAGGTTACTCCATCCTTTTTTCCCAAGTCTTCCAATATGATACAGATTACATACTATTCCAATATGACTCTAATGGTGAACGTTCAATGTTTCCCGGTTCATCAGACTCCTTCCCTTGCCGCACAGCGTGCTTTGTGTGATGGCTGCATCAGCATTCACTTCCGAGTTTCTACTGTTTACCTACCACTCAACAAACCACACAGGCTTGGAAGGCTACTACCACTTCTTCTTGGTCCTCATAGCAAGCTTGAGCATTATGGCCTGTGTTAGTGCTGCTCTCATCCCCTCGAGCTTCCCGGCTGATCTGTGCATCGGCATAGCCTTAACCCTCCAAGGCATTTGGTTCTTCCAGATTGGGGTCAGCCTCTTCGGGTTTGAGATTCCAGATGGTTGTGCAGATATAAACGAAGAAGTTATTTGCCATTCTCAAGAGAGTCAGATCAGAGGCGAGTACCTTGCAAACTTCCAGTTGTTTGTGATCGTCTTCGTAGTGTTTGTCATTGCTGCAGGATCATACACTTTTGCAGACAAAAGATTTGGTCATCAGGGCTTCCATGCAGAGGACCATGATGATTTGTAGAGATTGTAGTAGGTAAGTTACTATACGTACATTTTGATGAACCCTTAACAGATATGGAATGCGGTTAGCATTGCTGTATTAGTCAGAAAATGATTGATTACCAGACTGATAGATCTTTTGATGAACTCTTTAACAGATATGTTTCGTATATGGGCACGATGGGAGCAGCAACTCTAGCATGTAGGGGACTCATCTGTATCATGTAACTAATTCTTTGTGGTTATACATTAATATATAGTTATTTCACTGTAGTGCTCAGCAAATAAAAAGGAGCAAAAATTGTACGGTTTCAATCACACTCATGTATGACAAGTTAAGTTAGGGAATTGAAGAAGACATTCAACTGCTTTTAATTTGGTCAAGCGAGACCAATCTTAATGTAATTTAGCAAATCTCATGTATGGATTTGAATTTGAGTGAATTCTGAAATAACAATGAAAAATATTCCCTTTATTTCTCCATCATCAGGTGTCAAAGCTCGCTTTTTACACTTTTTTTTTCTTTTATTCGCATGGACAATTTAATTTGTTTAATTAAGGATTCATAACTAATGGCAAATTAGTATCTACGCCGGTGTGCACGTGCTCTCACATCTAATCTATATATATTTTTTGGGGGGTGTATTTTTCATATATTCTATTTGTTAATATATATAATTATTTATGTGTTACATGAAAGTACATACTCTCAAGTGTATGATGTAGGCTTTGACTACTCATGGGTATACTTTTCTTGGTGGAAGACATGAGACAAAGGGATCGGAGGAGATAAGAGAGATTAGTTCTCCTATATCTGTAGACTATACTGGCATATAAACCTACGCCTTCTATTGGATTCTATAGACGATTAGGTCCCACTAGACTATCTTATGGGGTTGCCCGCTTTTATTACATAATGTTGCAAATAGTTTGGTAATAGTGATAATCCATTGTTGAGTGTTAAGCTAAAATCTTGGAGAGTTTATTAGCGATGCTGACAAATATAGAAGGCACCCTAATAAACAAATGTCCATTAACAAAAGAGGGATTATGTAATTTTAAAAACAATTTAAAGAAATAGACATCTTAAGCTCAAAATATAAAATTTAGAGGATGAATGAACTCAAAGATTCAAAAAATCCAGTTTTAAACTTTAAAAAAGGGCAAAATTTGAATGCATTAGAATATAATATATTATGTTCCGAGTAGGGATGACAGTGGGACGGGGAATCCCTATCCCCGCTGGGGCCTAGCCCCGCATTGGAAAAAAATCTCCGTTCCCAATGGGGACGAGGATGAGATTCAATCCCCGAGCGGGGATGGGGATGGGGATGGGGACAGGCGAAATTTTACCCCGTCCCAACTCCACTTCCCCGTTTATTAGAAAAAACTTATCCCCATCCCTATTTATAATTAAAATTATATATAAATCCTCTATTTATAAACATAAGATTAAGGTTAGATAGGTAAATTTATTTGAAAAATTCCTAATTATATAATCCATATTTTCTTCTTAGACTTTGATTGGGTTGTGTTTGACTTCTCAAACTTTGGTTTGGTTGTGTAGTATGTACTTGGTAAACTTTAATTTGAGTTGAATTATAAACTTTTATGAAGTTTGTTAAACTTGTATTGCATGAATCCTACAAGAATTTTGTATAATTAATTGAGCTAAGTCTCTTAGACAACTTGGCCTTTTATCCAAGATTTAACTTGTAATATAGTTTTCACATAGTATGAAAAAAGATTTGCAAGTAAAAATTCCCATTGGGGGCCCGTCGGGGATTGAATCCCCACTGGGGATGGGGTCGGGGAGGAATTTTTTCCCTGCAACGGGGAACGGGGAGGAGAGCTAAGCGGGGACGGGGACGGGAATATGCCCCCCGTCCCCAACCCGCCCGGTTGCCATCCCTAGTTCCGAGTACACTCTAATTTAGAGTAAACATAATACTAAACCTCTATCCCATTTCAGTGTTGAACATTGCATTTAAAGCAACAATTAGACTATAAATTACAATCTGTCATATTCTACATTTGTATTACCATCTACTTATAAGTCATACCTAGTACATTATATAATAGGGTTGAGCATGTCTAATAGACATCTTAGAAATTGGAATTGGACTGGAACTGGTCAAATGAGTCCAGTTTCTAAAATGAAACTCAGCCTAAGGTGTAGGCCCAACTCTTCTATTAATTTCTTTTAAATAATCAAACGTATCAACCCAATCTTCCTTTATGCTTAAACATAAAAACCTAAAAACCATTGTCCCTCCCATTGAAGTTTTTGTTTGTTACGCTTATTTTTAAGTTAAAGTTTATAATTTGCTACCTTGATTTATTATTTTTCCTTCTATCCAATAAAATCGCTTGAATCGCATCATATTCATTTAGTTAATGTAGTTTGCTATCTTAATTGGTAGATGTTAGCTATAAAAAGAGGCTTTATAGTTTGTGAGCCTTAAAATAAGTTTTGTTGTGAGGTGATTGATTTTTGCTTTCTACGACAAATAAATACCAAATGTAGGCGATTGAAAAGTGTATAATTGGACAGATACCCAGTTTGATCCTAAAATTTTGAAACCGAGACCGTTCCAATTTCAATTTTCATTTTAAGGACAGATACCCAAAATCGCTCAATGATCAGACAATTACATTGTTTATGTTTGTACAAGACTACAAGAGGTAGCAAAAAGTACTTCCAAAGCAAATTCAAGCAAACAAAAATTAGCTATCGGATTTCACTTCAAATGCACCAGTCAATTCCTAATCTCCAAACACTACCAGACCAAAAAATTAAAAAAAAGCATGTTTCTCTTCCATAAATCTCTCTTTTTCCTTCTCAGCCTCTCTTCTACCCAACAATCCAACACTCTATTCTCTGCTGGGTGAAAACTGATACCAAAATATGGCTCCACTTCTCTTCGAAGACATCTTCAACATTACCAGAATTGATCCTGATGGCAAGAAGTTCGACAAAGTCTCTCATATCGAGGCATATAGAGACAAGTTTGATGCATACATGCTACTTGATGTAAACATTGATGTTTATCGTATTAATCAGAAGAGATACACTATTGCCTTAGCATCCACCCTCGATCTCCATGGAACTCTAGACAGTGGATACTATAATCCTACAACACAGGAGACTTTAGCAGACAGGTATGAGTTTTATTCTTTTTTTCATTATTCTTTTGGATTCAAATGAGTCACAAGGGTCAGTACAACACAATAGAGTCTCGGTCATTGGTTGCAGGTATGAGTATGTCATGCATTGGGGGGGGGGTCCGCATCATGAATGTTGAGCTTGAAGGACAAAAGAAAGGGGAGATTTATGTTTCATATGGTGGGCTGTTGATGTTATTGAAGGTTGATAGGAGTGTGAGTGATCTTATTGAATTGGACCAACGATTGTTCCTCCTCATGAAGACTGCAGACTAGGCATTCTGCCGTGGCTTGCATCACTGAGATTGATACTCATGTATATCTTGTATTCATGTTGCAAAATAATGCTAAGACAATGTATTTAAAGATGAAGATATATTAGGACATTAGGGCTACTAATCGTGAGCGGTAAAACACCCTTTCTGTAACTGTTGTCATGAATTTGTTTCTTTGTTGAATTCCGCTGGTTCTCTCCCCCCTTCTTGGGGTTGCGAAGCTGAACAGTTCTATAATGAACAGAAAAAATGTGGAAGGATTAGAACAAAAGACCTAAGTTTAGAAGGAAGAAAACAGAGTCGTTGATTATCTCATATTTTCCGGGGTAACTCCAAATGTTCCTTTTCAATTACTTCCTGCCTTTCTGACAAGCCTTGAGATGCCATATTTATTTCATACAGCCTCTTCCATGTTACCTCTTTTTGTTTTTTGCATGGTTACTAAAAACTAAGATCTCTACCGATTTCTTCCAGGAGGTTTGTGATGCCACATCTTCTGTCTGGTGCAATTCATTCCTGTTACAGGTTTCACCACATAAAACAGATAAATTGAGATGCGCACTTAGGAAGCGATGAAACAAAATAGGATGACTACATGAAATCTAGACATAACATGTACGATGAATTCTGCTAGGCATTTAACATACAGTAGCTTTTTGTGTTATAGACACATAAGGGGAATTGGCATATAATTTGCACAATAATAGAAGGCAGACTTTCATCACAGCAGCTCCTACTTACCAGGAAATTAGCAGAAAGCAACCTAAGTTGATGTTGCTGTAATCCCGTACCGGCTTCGAAGAGCATCAATTGCTTTCTCAAGGGACTGAACTTTCTCAGGAATGAATGTTTTACACACTGCATACAATTAGAAAGGAATAGAAAACATTTTTTAGCCCACGGAAGGCAGGAACATTAAGCGCAATCATGAAAGGAGGTTTCACTGCTGTCTTTCGGTAACCTGAAAGTTTTCCATATCTGATAATCTAAACCCCAAGCAGATATCAATTTTACTAAAAAGGGACAGGAAAGGAACTAAGAGGTCCTTGTCAAAGGTGGATTCCAGATTACCCTCGAGAAGCATACAATTAAGTCATATGCATACCTTCTGTTTGATGCCTATGAAACAGAGTAAAAAAAGGGGAAGAAATATGCCTCTACTTAGGTGGAATGAAGTTATTCTCTTTCAAGATGTTCCTAACTATCTGTCATTGGGTGGAATGAAGTTATTCTCTTTCAACATGTTCCTGACTATCTGTCTGTTTCCCTTTACTGCACAATTCATGCATAGAAGAGAAATATGTTTCCCTGTTGGGTTAAAGTCATTTCTGTAGAACTGCTCAAACTTTGCCAGTTCGATGATCTGAACTACCAATTGATCCTTACATACCCTTATCTGCTAGTATATAGTGCAGCAATTTCTTGCTTTCGACATGAACTTACCAAGTCAAATGCCAGAGTCAATGAAACAACTCTAAAACTTTGAACTTGATTTTGAGCAAGTGTTGGTTGAATAACTCATATCCCAAACAGCATCATTTACCACTACTACTATAAACTGTGGTTGTTGGTGATAGTCTCACAGTTTAACTCCCCTCTCGATTTACAATATCCCTGGCCTGATATCAGATTTCCAACAGTGTATAAAAAGGGAGAGAGTTTCTTCCACTGAAGAAAAGGGGAAAAAAAAAACTCGCCGTAGTATAAAAAGGGAGAAAGTTCCCCGACCAATAGAAAATGGTCTCTCTATAAGCAGACTTAAAATCTGAAAGGAAGATTTAGCCCAAGCAGAGAAAGGAGAACAGTCTCTACGACCTACCTGGTGAATGACACATGACGGACACACCTACATAAACGAAAATGTCTAACAAAACAAAGGGCACATCTCTGCTCAAGCATGATTGCATACCACGAGCGGTAGTCGTTTGTGCTTCCACTATGAACTCAGCATACGAACCCTGCAAGCAAACATTATTTAGATTAAAATCTTCAATAACATTAGTATTTAAGTCGAAACATGTGCATCAACATTGCTACATAAAACTACGAAATAATACCTTCATAGCTTCACAGCTTTCAGTTATCCTTTCAGACATCTTCTTGAATTCCTTGTCTATGGCATCCATCATTTGTTGGCATGCTTGAGTCTGAATCTGTGGGGATAACAAACAAGAGTATGATAGACTCAATTCTTTGATAACTTTACGAGATTGTCCTGACCAGCATAATAAGAAAGGTACCATGTATAAACAATAGAAATTATATGCATCAAGGATTGGCAAAAGATTTCTGGAAAACTAGGTTGATGAATTACAGAATTCATTGCTGGCCACTACAAATCTAGGTACAGTAGACATCCTGGCTTACCCAAATAGAAACACACCGCGAATGTCAATGCGTCCAAGCATACATGCACAATCAATCAAGTATTCCACGAAATATCTAGTGAACAGAAATTAAACCAATGATTAACTCTATCAACAGCAGTAAGAACACCACTTTCAAAGATTTGATATATTGTACACGTGTAGAGGAATAGAAGCTGAACCAAATAATCATCAGAAATCTGGCTTTGCTTCTCTATTCATCAAATCCAGCTCCTCACCAGTCTTACTATCTTCGTCCATCTTCAAAAGTTAACTAAACTAGCCCTCATGCATAAGAAAATAAGTCGCTGACAACAGGGGATCCATGCAAAATTTCTCGGTAAAGCACTAGAATAATCTAAAGCATAACGAAGCACACCTATCAACGAACTTGAATTCAGAGCATAATATTTATAGCGTTAGATATCAGCAAATGACAAAGTGAATCTTGACTTTCTCGGATGTAAGAAGAGATACAATTACAAAGCACATGAATCTGATTTTCCCTCTTAATTCGTCAAGATTTTTTTTCCTAAGATGCAGCCTCAATCAATATTACTACGTTTTCCCCCCGTTTATAAAGCTTAACCGATCCTTAAGCATTCCAAATCGCACATGTGAATTTCCCAATCATATTATTTCCCTCAAGAAAATATGCCAAACAGATTCCAGCAAATTCTAGTTCAATAAACTTCAATTCTAGAAGAAACCGCGCAATTCGGCGTCCAAATTCAAATAAACGGAGCCTGAAACTTGAATCAAAAGAATCATCCAGAATTTCTCATGCACTGTATATTCAAGAGAATGAAAGCTAGAGAGAGAAACCTTGCAGCGCTTATGAAGGCGAGAATGAGAGGACTCCACCTCCTTGAGGATGTCAGAGTGAGACCGCTCTGCTCGACGCTTGATCCAATCCAACTGAGACGACGCCATCTCCTTCAGCTCATCGATCGAAGACACGGTCGCCTTCGACCGAATCGGCGAGGAATCCACCACTGGCGGAACTGATCTACAGCGATTCCCGGCCGCGGTCACGGTGGTTGCCATCGGAGAGTTGAGCTTGAATTCGAGCGATTTAGGCGATTCCGTTGACTGATTGGATGTGTTCGCCGCTCCTTGCGGTGGCGACACCAGCAAATCCGCCGCCGATCGCTTCTTCGCAGCTGCCCGTCCTCTCGTCTTCATCTCTCTCTCTCTCTCTCTCTCTCTCTCTCTCTCTGTCTCTGCGGGATTCTGTGACTCTGAATGGTGAAATGAAATGGCGGGTGACGATCTGATGGGGTTTTTAAAGCGTAGGACGTTTGAAAATTTTCAAATGGGATGGGCCTGGATCTGTGGATTAGCAGATCGTGATTTCTTGCGTGCAAGCTGGGCAAACGTGCTGAACTGCTTAACGATTACGACCTAAACGTTTTGACGTACGTTCTCATCAAAAAGAACCCCCCCCCGGGGCACACAACTGTATATGGAGTATCCTTAGGTAGGATGAGTGGAACAAGCGTATAGAGCTGTTATTTGTTTCTCAACCCACTAGAAGAAAAACTCGTTGTTAGCGTCGAAAATTTAGAGACAACAATTAATCAAACGCTAATAGCGACCAATTTGGCGTCGGTTTTTTCGAGGGACTCTATTAGCATAGATACACCCATCTATCTCTAATGCATTCGAATTTTCGTATCGAATTTATTTATCAGATGTTAATAGAGTCAGACTTAGCATCAGATTATACAGTCCAATTCTGTTAGTATCGGATTAACTAATCCGATGCTAATGTCCGACACGAAACAAGTAAAAAAAACCTACCCAGCCACTCGCGAACAGAACCCAGTGCCTCCAAAATTTCTTATTTTCTTCCTCCCCCTTGAAAGCGCTCACGTCTGCCAGTACTCTCTCTCTCTCTATTTTGTTGCGTAGATCTTCATCAGTTTGCCACCTTGCTCCGTCACCCTTTGACGGTAATTTCTCTCATATCTCTCTGTTTCAAGTAAAATTAACCCTAATTTTAGGTACTGACATCAATATTCATGAGATTATTAGAATTGTTTGCTTTTAATTTGAGAATTAAGGCTTGATAGGGATGAAACTTGAATGGTTTCAATTGGGGGGTTTTCACTTTCCCTTTTTTGTCTCCAGTAATGAGTCTCGAAAGAATTGCTTTGTTGTTATTGTGTGTTGCGGGCCTACTTTATTTCGCATTTTAGATAAATAGATTGATGTAAGGAGCTGTAAGGAGCTGTAAGGAGATGTGAGGAGCTGTAAAGAGCTGTAAGGATGGATGTAAGAAGTTGTTGAATTGTTGAAAAGTTGTATAATATAATTTGTTTTACAATGAACGTTTTGGATGAAAAATAATAACATTAAAATAATATACTTATTAAAAATAAACAATTAATTAAGTTAATTATACAACAATAAAATATATTATCACCTACTACTACATTGTAAATTTGCAAGGGCTTTGTGGGAGTTATCCTTTAGTTGCTTGGAAGTCTCCTGCGTTGTCTTGGATTCAGTGAGAAATCATCTTTTGGTTTGGGAGGGTGCCTTTGGTAGGAAAGTTAAAGAGAGAAACGTCTTATTGATCCCACATGTGATTTTTTGGGCTATTTGGCGAGAGAGAAACAAAAGAGTCTTTGAAGGAGAGGAGAGGCCCCTTCAACGAATTAAAGATATTCTTATCAAGATTCTTTTTTTCTGGGATAATAGGAACTTTTGTGATTCTTCTTTTGATGTAATTGATTTTGTGGATAGGTTCCATCTAGGGTGTACATAATCCTTTTGTAGGATGCCTGCTTTCATCCATCCCTTTGTACATTTTACAGTTTAATATATTTTACTCTTTTTCTTTATCAAAAAAATAAAATATATTAATCCCCCATAAATTTGGTGAATAAAATTTCGTCCAAGATTTTTTTACATGAACATTAGTTTGATCGAATAAGCAAAGTATAATCCAAAAAAAAAATTTTTTTTGACAAAATTGAATACAACTCTTCAAATAAATTCCTATTTTAAGTAAATAATTTTAAATATAAATAAATGTATGGTCATCTATAATAATATATATTTTATGTCGAAACTCAAATATAATTTACGTCGTTATATTATGTTTTATGTTTATGCAAATGTTGTGTTCATAAGATATTTATAAATTTTGTATATTGGTAGTATCATTAAAAATATATATATATTTCTGTAACTAAAATAAATGAATGTTATAGAAAATCCATGAGATGTAAGAAGATATATGAAGATATAAGCAGATGTAAGGAGATGTAAACTCTTAGCTAAATCCTAAAAAATGCGAAATAGAACAGGGCCTGCAAGTGCTTTTATGTACTCAACCCTTTTATTTACTAATCACTATGAATTCCATGGGCACTCCCAACCCCCCCCCCCTACAAAAAATAAAAAAAGGAAGGAAAATAATTAGCCTTCCATTCTTGATTGCATAGTTTGTTATTGAAGGTGTAGATTTTTTCCTTTGATAAGAAAGGGCAGATTTTCATATCCAGGGTAGATTTCTTTCATGCGATTTACTTCTTTGAATAATTTATGTTCAGTATTTGGTCAATCACATATTACATTTATATTTTTTTTATGCTATATCAGAAACAATGGTAGGTTTATAATAAGAATGCACGGTAATAAAATTTGGTGATTATTGTTTTTATTGAATTTAGGGTCTATTTTTTTCGTTGAAAAATATAGATTGGTAAATAGGTGGAGTTGGTTGAGATTGATATAAGTGGATTGAAGTAGGTATTTTTTTGTTGAAGTAGGTTAAAGTGGGCTATTTTTTTTTTTAAACATGATAGGTAGAAGTTGGTTAAAATAGTGAGAAGTGGGTTGAAATTAGTTAAAGTGGATAAAAGTGGGTTAAAGTAGATATTTTTTTGTAATTGAAGCTCATAAAATAGGTTGAAATAGATTGAATAAGGTTGAAGCTGGTTAAGGTTATTTAACAACGAAAAGAACAGGGCCTTAATCTTGCCAAAGTGTTGTATTTCTAGTCAGTTCTTACCAAATCTTAACCTTTGTTAAACATTTTTGATGTAAGACATGCCTTTTTTCAACCTGGATTATTTTTAATTATGAGTCAATGGGCATAAGCTAACATACTAAGATAACAACAATTTAAATAAAATCAAAAGGAATAAAAAATAAAATAGATAAATAAAAATAGTCAAGTTGGATTACTGAGTTTAATGGGGGAGAAATCAAGGAATAAAAACATAGTGTTTATGGATTACAACTATGTTATATAAAGTGATATAAATAAAAGGATAAAAGAAACGAAACAGGTGCAACTGAGTGAAAGACTTATATGTAATCTAGATGATGCAAAAGTATCATGTAGATGATGTAAAACTATCATGTTGATGAGCAGAGACAAAATCCAGATGCATAGGACTTGTATGTAACCTAAATGATATTGTAATGATCTTTATCAGTATGATAGATATATATATATTTTTTTGTGTGTATAAAATAGATTGAAGATTGCTTTGGAGAAAGGGGCATAATAGAAATAATCTATTATCATGAAAAATGGACATAGAATAAATTATGGTAGAAGAATATGAAAAGGAGACAAAGCAAGAAATCTTCAATAGAAATCGATCAATGAAAGACCTCTTTCTTGATGCATTTTGATTTCTAAAAATTCAAAAAGAAGATAAAATAAAAAAAATACGTGTATTTTAGAATCAAATATAAATATGCAGATAGGACAAGATGAAATGGATGAAGCAACAAAATTTTTAAATAGATCCCAATCAATGTAGACTTCTTTCTTGCTGTATATTGATCCCAATAGAGACATTTTTCTTACTGTATTTTGATCCTAAAAATTCAAAAAGAAGACAAATAAAATGACTGCATTTAGAATTGAATATAAACATCAAAATTTTTAAAGAATTGTTGATGGATCTTTTGGAAATTCTTCTTTCACATAGAGAAAGAGTATTAGAACGAACAATTTTTTCAAAGATGTGTAAATATAATCCAATAGTTTCAATTAAGTTAAAACAGTGGATAGATAGGGGAGATGTAACGTGGACTTAGTATTATGAAAGATTAGTATAGAATATATTTAATTATGTAAGTTTGCAAAAATATCTTTAATTTAAGGTAGGTGTGGTAAGATAACGACAAAATCTTTTAAATTCCTAAGATATAGAAGCAATGTCAACATCTTTGTGCAATACCTTAGATTAAATATACACTTTACATATTTGTGTAGTACTTTTGATGATATTTACACTCTGCATAATTAAATATATGCAATTTCAAAGAGCGAGCCTGGTTTATAAACAGATGCATTGGTAATCATAAAGTTAACCAGTAGAGAAAGGGGTCACTGGCAGCAGCAGTATATGAAATTTGGCGTGAGCACAATCGAAGGAAATTCCAAGGCAATAGTAGGAGTCCAAAAAGCATTTTTGATATATCCAATACTCCTTATATGTTCGAGCTGGTCGATTTGTAAAAGATTGGAATCTACTAGTTTCCCTTTCCGAAAAAATTATAAGCAATTCTAATATTTAGCGGCTTTCAATCCCCATGATTCTCATTCTTATTCTTATTTTCTTGTAATGTCTATATGTTCCTTGTCAGTGATTAATGATTAATTACTTTTTTCTTCCTTTTATCAGAATTGATTACTTTAATATTGAACTGTTGTAATCAAAAGTGAGAATTAATTATATGGCCTAAAAATTCTGATTTTTCATAATGTAGGAAAAATCCTCATTCACACAACGTTGCTTTTATATAATTGTATAGATAGATAAGACTTGTGACTATTTTAAGTTAATTTGTATCCTTCGAATGTTGCCAAGTGATGAACATGCCACTTTTCAAATGCAACATCATTGCTTTAGTGTGAAGAGAGGTGTGATGTTGGCAATAGACCTTTGCTAGATTACACCCTCACCACCAAGGCCACGTTTCTGAGCCCTATGCAAGGCGTAGGGAAGGGGGAGTGGGGCACTAATTACTAAGACAGCCGTTAATTTATTAATAAAACACCTAAATTAATGAAAGATGTTAATTTGTATTTCACATTTTTTAAGCTTTTATGTTGCACTAAAGTTGTGATCATCATATGTGTATTCATGAGACTGTATTATGTTTTCGGAGAAGTGTAGGTGAGTGAGAGAGGGAGATCTCAGACTGACGCATGGCAACGTATCGACCCACACAAGATGATGGTGTGTTCTCCTTGGCCCGAGCTGCACAAAAGGTCAATCCCAGGTTTGCCCTGAGGAAGGCATCTATGGTGATCAAGTCAATAAGAGACTGATAATGTGGAAAATAAAAGAGTAATGGTCGAGAAAATTTAACAGATTTTAGAGAATGTGATGGCCGTCATGTCATATCATGTGAAAAATAAACTTACTAGAATCAAGTTGGGGAAGATAATTTTTCCACTCCTCTTCTCATGGCCGAATGGCCTATCAAATTTATACATCACGGTTGTTCAAGCAAAACGGAAAAAAACCTAACCTAGAGCAATAAGGAAACTACAATCCAATATATATACAAACTTTAGGAAGGTAATAATACAAATAAAATATTTACATGATTGTATCTTCTAAGCTTCCTTAATACTCCCCCTCAAGGTGGAGCATGTGGATCCAACATGCCCAACTTGCCGCGCAAAAACTGAAACTGTTGTTTGCCAAGCGCTTTAATGAACATATCTGCAACTTGGTATTTGGATGGCACATACTTAGTGATGGATCACCCGAAAGTAGTCGTTCGCGCACAAAATGGCAATCGATCTCGATATGCTTAGTGCGCTCATTAAAGACTGGATTTTTTGCAATATGAAGTGCTGCCTGATTATCACAAAAGAGTTGCATGGGCTTGTCCAAGAAGACGCCCATAGCAGCTAAGAAGGTTTTGATCCAGATGAGCTCACTAGTTGCTGTGGCCATGACTCTATATTCTGCTTCTGCTGAAGATCGTGAAACTGTCCCTTGCTTCTTGGTCTTCCAAGCCACAAGAGATCCATCAAGAGTGACGAGAAACCCAGTTAGTGAGCGTCGAGTTAGGGGGCATGCTCCCCAATCTGAGTCACAGAATGCATACACCTGCAAATTTGAATTGTGATGTAATAAAATGCCGTGGCCAGGACTCCCTTTTAAATAACGTAGTACCGTTCTCACGGCATCCATGTGCTCTTCTCTTGGATTGTGCATGAATTGGGATAAAATATGTACCGCATATGATAGTTCTGGACGAGTGATAGTAAGATAGATCAATCGTCCTACCAAGCGTCTATATTGGGTCGAGTCGCTCAAGGGTGCTCCTGAGGCTAATGCAAGCTTGTGGTTCTGCTCAATGGGGAAGTCAGCTGGTTTGGATCCCAAGAGTCCACATTCATTTATAATTTCTAAGGCATACTTTCTCTGGCATAGAAATAAACCTTGGGAGCTCCTTGCAACCTCAATCCCCAAGAAGTATTTTAAGTTCCCAAGATCTTTGATACGAAAGCATTTATGTAAATATGCCTTAAAATCTGCACACAACTGATGATCGTTACCTGTGAGAACAATATCATCTACATACACAAGCAATGCCATGAACTTGTCTCCCTTTTTGTAAGTGAAAAGAGAATAATCCGCATAGGATTGGTTGAAACCATACTCCAAAAGCGTCGAAGAAAGTTTTACAAACACTGCCGAGGTGCTTGCTTTGGGCCATAAAGTGACGTGTGCAAGCGACATACCTTGTTGGGATTAGAGGCCCGAAATCCTGGAGGCATTGTCATGTAGACTTCCTCATCTAGATCTCCATGCAAGAAGGCGTTGTTAACATCCATCTGATAGAGTTCCCATCCTTTGGCTGCAGCAACTGATAAAAATATTCTTACACTAGTCATCTTGGCCACAGGGGCGAACGTCTCATTGTAGTCAAATCCTTCTATCTGCTCATCTCCCTGGGTTACTAGGCAGGCTTTGTACCTTTCTATACTTCCATCAGACTTGTACTTGACCTTGAACACCCCCTTGCAATTTAGAGGTTTCTTTCCTGGTGGTAGCTCCTCGACGCTCCATGTATTATTTTCTTCGAGTGCTTCAATTTCCTTTGTCATGGCCTCTCTCCATGCTGGGTCTTTTACTGCTTCATGAAAAAATCTAGGCTCCATAATTTTATTAATACTAGCTAAATAGCATCTATGTGCATCAGAGAATTTATTGCAAGTAACATAATGAGTAATGGGGTACGGTTTGCCTGAGGAGACCTTAGGATGTGGATGTGAGACCGTCGAAGAGGGGTTTTGTGATCTTGCCGAGTAGCAAACATAGTCTTAAAAATGTCCCGGTACTTTCCGTACCTGTTTTTCACGCTCCTGGGCTTCTGGGGATAAAGGCCCGTGGTCTTGGGCTGTTTCCAACATACCCCTTCTTTTTGGGGATGTCACTGCTGGGCTGTCGATGACCAGCCCACTCCCCCTATCCGGGGAAGCGCTGGGCCTGGGTGCTGCATCACATCGCGGCCCAGACATGGTGGGTGTTGCTCCCTCAAATGTGGCCTGGTCTTCTCACGGCCCAACAGCTCCTTCTCCTTCAATTGTGGGCTGAGGCGAATTGTTTGGGCCATCTTGGGGGCCCAGGTGTGATCAACTGGACTCATCTTCATGCAAACATCCCGGATTCGGTGCTATTGCAGGCCCAGAGGCTTCAAATTCTGCAAAATTAGTGCCAAGTGACACGTTTGGCTACCCAGGTTGAAGAAAGGCATCTTCTGCCTTGGCTTGTGTCTCATACGGGTAAATTCCCTCATGAAATATGACATCTCGGCTTGCAAAAATTTCCCCAATTTCCAAATCATAAACCCTCCATCCTTTCTTTCCAAAAGGATATCCAATAAAGACACACCGCCTACTCCTAGCGCCAAACTTATCCTTTGGTCGTTGAATGTTATAAACATAGCACAAAGAGCCAAAAATACGTAAGTGTTCATAGGAGGGTTTGTCATTCAATAGGATTTCATAAGGGGTCTTCCAGTTAAGTATAGCCGTAGGAGTTCAGTTAATTAAATAAGCGGCAGTCAAAACACATTCCCCCCAAAATTCTAAAGGAAGATAAGCTTGAAACCTTAAGGCTCTTGCAACATTCAATATGTGGCGATGTTTTCTCTCAACTTGGCCATTTTATTGAGAGGTGTCAACACATGTTGTTTGATGGATGATTCCTTTTTCCCGATAGAATTTTTTCATAAGGTTAGAGGTGAACTCATATCCATTATCACTCCTAACGTTTTTCACCTTAGTTCCAAAATGTGTTTCCACCATAACACAAAAATCCATTAGTAATTGTGAAGCCTCACTTTTCTCATTCATTAGGTAGACCCAAACACCCCGGCTAGCATCATCAACGATAGTAAGAAAATATCGGGCACCCAAAAGAGACTTAACTCGATATCCACCCCATATATCACAATGGATTAAATCAAAATAATTACTTGCTTTATTTTCACTTTGCTTGGAATGTAAACACACATCACACATATCACTTTTATGCTTGCTACTATTAAAGCTAGAAACTTTAGACAAAGCTTGAATCGAAGGATGCCCTAAGCGACAATGCCATGTATCATAAGATTCCACCTTATTAACTTGTATTGTTGCCGGGAACGACTTCTTCAAGTAGTATACCCCTCTTCTTGGTTCACCCACTCCAATCGGGCTCCTCGTAGTAGGGTCCTGAATCACACAAAACTTTTTCATAAATGTTACATCGCAAAAATTCTCATCAATTAGTTGCTCTATAGATATTGGGCTGCAGTTTAGTCCAGGTACATATAGAACTTGATTCAATCTTAGCCTGGAATTTAAGCTAATTGAACCTTCCTTTGTAGCCATAGTCACAGATCCATTAGGTAACTCAACTGGTATAGGTTCCACATTATGAATATCATGCATCATACTTAAAGATCCTGTCATATGACAGGAAGCACCAGAATCAAGTAACCAATTTTCCTTACCAAATAGCTTCTTAGGAGTAGACTTCAGAGTCTCTATGAGACTCAAGATACGCTGTACCTGCTCGGGTGTAAACCCCATGGCTGCCGCGGCTGGGTGATGTTCCTCGGCTGATGAGGTGGCTTTGTCGACGGACGTTGCCTGAGCTGCGTATGCAGCTTCTTGTCCTCGGCCACGCCCAGCACTGGTGCGTCCTCCTCCCCTTGTGCCGCGACCTCTTCCCCTTGTGCCTCGTCCTCCTCGACTCCCCCATCCCAGGGGGTAGCCTATTAGCTCATGGCAATTCACTTCTTCGTGACCTATTTTTCCACAATGCTTGCAGTTAATTCTTTCACCTTGCATGCTAACCGGTCAAGTTATGTGTGACGTTGCATAGGCGGCCATTGTTTTGGGCCGTTCATCTCGATCACTCATCATCCGTTTATGGTTCTCCTCCTGTTGAACCATGTTGAAGATCTTGTCTATCAGGGGTAGTGGATCCATGACGAGAATTTGACTACGTACTATGGAGTACGAGTCATCATCCAGGCCCATCAAGAACTGATGGACCTTCTCCTCTTCCATGTACTTCATCATCTTTGTTGCCGTGTCACATTTGCATGGTGGAATTTTAATGGAGTTGTCAAGTTCGCTCCACAGTCCCACAAGCCTTGAAAAGAAATCGACTACATCTTGTTTATTTTGTTTGCAAGATGCAATCTCAGCTTTTTATTTGTGAATCCTAGGTATGTTTGGCACATCATACCTCTTTTTAATATTTTCTCACAATTGTTGAGCAGTGTCAATGTATGCTACACTTTTATGGAGCCTTGGGTTGATGACATTCATGATCCAAGATAATACCATCGAATTTACCATCTCCCATGCTTTTGCTTCTTCCTCTTCTTTCTCCGTTGGTTTTGTTATTGATCCATCAATAAAGCCAAGTTTATTTTTTAACCTTAATGATGTTATGACTGCTTTTTCCCACAAGTCATAATTTTTACCGTCAAATTTGATTGCTGTTATAGCAGTGCCAGGGGAGTCGGATGGCTGAAGGAAGTATGGAGATTGATTTGTGATGATAAAGGTATGATCTTTCTTGTCTTTGGTCATGGCATTTTATGGGAGGAAAAATTTTCTTTCAATGTTTTGAGAAACCACGCTCTGATATCATGAAAAATAAACTCACTAGAATCAAGTTGGGGAAGATAATTTTTCCACTCCTCTTCTTATGGCCGAATGGCCTATCAAATTTATACATCACGGTTGTTTAAGCAAAACAGAAAAAAACCTAGCCTAGAGCAATAAGGAAACTACAATCCAATACATATACAAACTTTAGGAAGGTAATAATACAAATAAAATATTTACGTGATTGTATCTTCTAGGTTTTCTTAATATCATGAATAGTGATTAATGATTATTACTTGCCATAAAGGCAATAAGTGGGGGTATTTACAGCGTGGAATTTGATGCCGAAGGATATGAAGGTAATTTCGGGCTTTAAGGGGTGAAATGATTGTTTTGCCTTTGCCTTCTTCCTTATTCTCCCTCATTAGGTTGACCTTGACCTATGATGACCTCAACTTCCTCAATGATGATGATACATGTCACACCATGCAATATGAACAAAGTGCTACTATTTTTTTTAAAGTTAGGAAAGATGGCAACCTCGTTAAAACTAAAAAATGACACATTGTCTTCTATAATATGAACAAAATTTACGGAAAAAATATCCAACCACACTATATACCTAGAAGAGCTGAAAAGAGTAACAGAATGAACAAATTTATCGCTGTAATGCCTAAATGTCAGTTAAAACAACTTTCACGAGCTTTGGTTGACATAGGAGCTTTGTGAATCACCCCCCCAACCTCTATAGCTATTCATGGGAGCCGTTCAACATATTTAACACACATGTATTGGCCCCCTCTAAGATCACCCTTTTCCATCCATGGTTTGCCCTCATTGTTACCACCCTCGATGCTACCTTTGCCTCCACTACATCAGCCTCACGTGAGGCTGGTTTCCTCTGATGTGCGCTACACATAATCCTTCTGAGCTCATCTTGTGCCGTTACCCAAAAGGGAACTTCTTGCCCTTTATACACAACATCGAAATTTATCTTGATTACCTCTTGACTTGGTGGCCTTTATCTCTCACTAGTTTGAGGTGGAATGTCAGGACCACATAATATTCTTGTGCTTCCAAATGGCCTATTGCATGCAACTCAATGGGTTTGAGTCTAACCTATTAGGCGGTTTTGCTGCTTCCAAATGGCCCAATCAGGTATACACGATATGCTGATTTGTTCGTTATCTAGCATCTCGAAGATCCTCCAACCATGACCATAACTGTGTCGTTGACCGATCCTTGAAGTAAGACCTAGATGACTCAGCAAACCATACCGCACAACTCCATGGGCACTCCAAGAACAAATGTGATTGTGACTCTTCACTTGCACCACATCTACCACAACCTATCTCACCCTTCCTCAACATCTCGCCAAATTAATTTTGTAGGAATTGATTTCACATTCAATTCTCCATAGAAATTCTTGGCCTTACATATTACATTCATTTTCCATAAGTTGGACCAAAAGGCCAGCTTCCTACCCGATTCTTAGAGGTTGGATGAGCTTGGCTTAACTGTCTCCCATCTTGCAAAGATGCTATGATATGCAGACTTTTGGGGGGGGGGGGGGGCGGGTGTCCCCATTCTTCAAGTGCCCAAAATGAGCTTGTCCGAACAAGGCTTACTTGCTATAGTGATGCCGAGGATGTTTTGCATCCTAACCTTGCCAAACAAACTTTCAGCGCGTTTGTTCCAATGCAACCCCTTCTCTTTGAACATGTCCTTACTAATTATTTTTTATGAATTATGATCATATACCTATACTACGTATTTGATTTCTTTTCTAATTGAACTACTCTTTCTTATATTTTCACTGAATAGTACAATTTTTTATTTTAATAAATTATTCAAAGGTTATTTGGCCTAAAAAAACATATATGGTTACAAATTTTTCTTTAAATAACTCAAAATCTTTTCCACACCAGATTTCAATATGAATTTAAACTTATATCATTGGTTTTTTTTTGGGTGCAGAAACTTGTATTATTCGTTTAACCAAAAAGTAAACTGAATACATACAACAATATTGCATTTAAATCTTTTCAGAGTGTTGGATTTATCCTATTTAGCTTAAGACTTCAGCATTTCACCACCGCTGCCCGCAATTTCATATTTTGTTGCTATCACTATCTACAAACTTCGTTGTCTGGATATTGTCCAAAACATAATTTATTTGTAATGAATTTTGCAATATTATTGCTCCTCTGTCAGATCTCTTCATCTTTGCCCTTTCGTTCCTCACGTCTCCTGTTCCCCTCCCCTGCGTCTCTCTCTCTCTCTTTCTCTCTCTCTCTCCTCACCGCGTCTTCTTCTCAGTTTGGCGAGAGAGTATCAGATCGTAGGTACATTCTCCTTCAGATCTATCCTAGTTTCGCCTCTCTTGATTCTTGAAAACCTCTCAATTCTACACCATGCTCATTGATAAGCATCATTGTTTGTGATTTTTGTGGTTTTTGTTTGTTAATCTGATTTGATGTTAATGTGGCTAGGGATTTGATTCACTGGTGATCAGTTTGGTCTGGAAAATGGGTGCACAGCAGAATTTCGACGTGGAAGATGGAAACCTGGAGATTGGGATGGGTAAGTTGTCCAATTCCCCCTTTGACTAGTGCTAAAAGTTGTCCTGTTAGCATTTTCATGTCGCCAATAGTGATCGATCGTAATGCTGTAGTTTGCATTGGTGAAGAATTAATTGTTCTAAGTTTGATCCAGTTGGGATGTCTTATTCCCTGTTTTGGAACATCAATCAGTTATTTAAAGTGTGAATTCCGTTGAGATTTTCAGTGTTTTGCATTTGTTTGATCCATTGAATACTTACGGAGTAGGCAATAACTAACAATCTCTTTGTGGGGGTCAAGTATTAGGCAATAAGCTCCCCTCAACCCCCCGGGCCAAAAAAAAAAAAAAAAAAGAAGTAACACCCAAAAAACAAAAGAAAAGAAAAGATAAACCAGTTGTTACCAATCTGCAACGACAATTGCTTTAGATATTACAAAGGGAAATCAAGCATCAATTTGAACTTGGAGACTAATGGTGCCACACTCAATTGCAAATTTTGATAATCATTAGAGTTGGCTTTTAGAAACTATAATTTTGAGATATGAATTGCCCAAATTTCAGTTTACTAGTTCTCTTTGTTTCTGTCACGTATGTTGGTTGGATTCAGCTAGGACTGCAATCATTCAGCACATGTGCCAAGATTTCCTAATATTCAGATTTAGTAATTTAGGAATTTTTTTTTTTTATATAATTTTTCGGTCTGGTTGGGTGTTCAACTAAGGCTTCTTTTTGGTGTGAAATTGGAAGCCTAAGCAGCATAGGATGTTTGTGCTCATTACAACTACGCTAATGTTCTGGCATAGATAACTCTTGCTTTATGAATGAGACTGGAGAATGAACCTTCTTTGTAATATTACTTGAGTTGCTGTTCCATAATCACATTGCTTATGTAGTTATATGCATTCAAATACTGCAGAATATAGAACAGTGTCTGGAGTCGCTGGGCCGCTGGTTATCCTTGACAAAGTTAAGGTAGGTCCAACCACAAAACGTCTCTATGTGGACTATGGAATTGATTATTTTTTAAACTTTTCTATGTTAAAATATCATGACACTGGATGCTTGTCCCTATTAGGGACCTAAATATCAAGAAATTGTCAATATCCGCCTGGGAGATGGAACAACCCGTAGGGGTCAAGTCTTGGAAGTTGATGGTGAAAAGGCTGTTGTTCAGGTAATGAAACATCTGGATTATGTCATGATCTGTTTCTTCCCAATGGCTGACTAGTGTAATCTAATCTGATAGTTATTGAGAAACAATTGCCATGGACAATCCTTATTGATGTTGCCATTTCCCTGATTCGATGCATGTATGAGCTATTATCCATTTTCCAAAGTTAGTCATTTGATCATAAACTTGAATTCTCTCTGCTTCCCCCTCCAATGAGTGATGACTGAACAAATGGCAGAAAAAGGAAAGTAACATCAAGAGCTGTATTGTGTGTATATTTCAAGTTAAGACATGTGCTCTCTTTGCATTTTGATTGGCCAGAACTGAGCAAAGCATTTGGAGAGAGCTCTGTGTTTCAAGAGGTTTTTTCATTTTGCTTTTCCTAACAGTAAATTTAATTAGTTTCAAGTCTGCAAACTTCGAAATATGGATTCCTCTGAAATCTCTTAGGACAAAATTAATGCCGTTTTCCTAAGTATGTTGTTTCAGGTTGAATTGGTTCACTGAAATGGGTAGCATCTTCTGAAAAATTGAATAACAAAAGTTTGACAGTAAATATTCAAGAAATAATGTCCATATAGCATTTGAGTCATTTATCTGGTTGAGTGTTATGGAAGCTCAACTGGCTGTAATGGAAGAAAGGAGATCTTTGCAAGCAGTCTATCTTCCATCTAATGAATTCTGAGTGTATGGTCTAATATGTAGTCCATTCCATGCTTGTCCAACGCTCTCCCGAGGGGTTGACTTCAACTGCTGTCACTTGTTTAATCTGAATGCTTCTTGTTCGTGATAGTCTCTCTGTCACATTTGTATAATCAAATCTTGGAATTTTATTAAAGTAAGCTTTAGATTCTATTGGTTAATAGTATATGGTTATAAATTGTGCCCAAACTAACAAAAATAGTCACTGGAAATTGAACTTTGACAATATCATGGCTCAAACAAAATGGATATTTTTGACAACACACATGGGGTGAAAAGAGTGTCAAATAGGAACCATCAGCCTTATTTTACCTTTAAAATAACAATAAAAAGGTCATTTTGTGTGCTTTCTGATAGGTCTTTGAAGGAACATCTGGAATTGATAACAAATACACCACAGTGCAGTTCACTGGTGAGGTAAGAACATTTTTCACTCCATCTCAGGTATCATATGATTTATAGTTTGGATTTAGTCATGTTTGCATAAGTCCTCAATGTTCTGAGTGCCGTTGTATATATGTGAGTAAGTGAGTTGGAACTTTTCATATTGGTCTCCTATTTTATCACTGTCCTCCACATAATGCATACATTGGGTTCTGGATGTAGTATTGCTTTAGTGTGACTGTACCTGATGTCCATCTGAGGATAAAACAGTTGCAAGAAAATAATTTGTTTGCTTCATATAGAAACACAATTCAATGCCTGACTGGTTTATAGTCACAACTTATCCACAAGACATTGCTGTAGCTAAAATTTCTTCATTGTCTTTCTTTGTTGTGCCTCACCTCGAGCTCCCCTCATGGCAGATCCCTTTATTTCAAAGGAATATTCTATTGGGTGGTAGAATCTAAATATCAGCTTAGGATTGCAAAGTTTGATATAATCATTTATGATGACTGTTAAATCCTCATATTGAACATATTCAGTTACATACCCTTCAAATGCTCAAAGCTGTGTCAAATGCTCAAAGCTGTGTCAAGGCGCATGCATCGTGATATGATTGCCGCTCTAAGAGCTAAAGGCTCCAGTAAATGCGAAATCGCTCATCTTGCTCTGCAAGGGAAAATATTAAGCTGACATTTCTAGTAGAATCTCATAGTTCAAGATAGGGGTCTATGGCTTATGAATTACTTTGCCAGCATGAGATAGTACAGTGCAGTGTATCTAAGTCTTTGAAATATCAGGTCCAGCGAGTAATCCATCAGAGGTGCAAATAATCATTATTGCAAAAATGGTGCTAAACTAGTAGCCCTTCAAAACCTTCCAGTTCTATGCAAACTAGATTTGCTATTCTGAAAATAGGAAGTGCTCTTAAATCTTTAAATCTTTCAGTTTTGTGATCTTTAATCTTCCCTTATCTTGACTTTATCAAGTTTCTCTGATTGAAAGTTAGCTCTCGTCGTTCCTTGCCAGCCCCTTCAAATTGTAGTAACCTTGATGAATATCGTGGCTGAAATTGGATTTGAGGGGTTTGCCTTCGGAGTTGAGAAAAATAAGGAATCTATTTGTTGGGAAAATTAGAAAGTGAGAAATTAAAGGGAAGTTATTCAAGAAGGTGCCAGCTTGCTACTAGAAGGACCGGAGGTTCAGAGGAAGATGGGATCAATACCGTGACTTTGTTTATGATGCTAATGGCTGAATTTCTCATGACTCTATGATGTGGTATTTGTTCTCTTTGCATGTTTGGTGCCTCTCCTTTAACTACTTTCGTGCACATTGTTGTTGGCCTCTTTTTATCTTTTCTTTTAAGAAAGTGAAGGACTTCAACTGGAGAGAACACTTAGGGGAGGATTCTCCAACAAATTGAATCAGGATGCAACCATGCACATCATTAGTTCAATGGTTCATGAAGTCGAATGATTGGATCTTTTCTAAAGTTGAATCATATGAGTACTGCTTGTGAGTAACTTGATTATTGCATTCTGATTATCTGTTCATCAATGGAAGGTCTTGAAAACTCCTGTGTCCTTGGATATGCTTGGCCGCATTTTTAATGGATCTGGGAAACCTATTGACAATGGGCCTCCTATTCTTCCTGAGGCATACTTGGATATTTCTGGTATGTGGCTTTGAGGTGTCCTAGAGATTGGAGTTGAACCTACTCTTTTCTACAGAGTTCTCCTCTGATGTATGTTGTGTGTTTTTCCATATACTCTCGTCAGGTAGTTCTATAAACCCTAGTGAGAGAACCTACCCAGAAGAAATGATACAGACAGGGATTTCCACAATTGATGTCATGAATTCCATTGCTAGAGGACAAAAGATTCCTCTATTTTCTGCTGCTGGTCTTCCTCATAATGAGATTGCTGCACAGATCTGTCGCCAGGCTGGTTTGGTAAAGCGGTTGGAGAAGTCTGATAGCCTTATAGAGGTATTGTTAACCTTCCCAAGCTGTATTCGTTGTTCTCCATGGAGATGCATAATCACTCGGAGGATATGCACTGTATTTATTTCCCATTTGTTTTATTCAGTTCGTTCTCTCTTTGCTTCACCAATTCTGATTACGAAATTCCTATTATTTTATAATGTCAACAAGTGCATATCGATGGATATCACCCAAGTTCTGAATTTTGTCATTGAAACAATTGGCTGTCACCTTGTGATGGCATGATCGTAGTGGAAAAATTCCTGTCCATATGGTGGTCAATGGCATCATAATTTTATAGCTGTATCCATTTGCAATTAGACAGAAAGATTAGTTTTGCACTTATCTTCCCGTCTGCCATCTCATTATATCATTCCTTTATATGTGTCATGGACGTATGTTTTCTTCTTTGTTTTTTTTTTTTGGGGGGGGGGGTATCTGTCATCTTTAAATTTGGGTCTTTGCTGACATTCAACCAGGTACTCTATTGTTTTTCCTTATTGATTAGTGTGATTGCCAGTCTAATCTGGCTGATCTATCTTCACATAGTGGCTATCATTTAAAATTTTAGTTCAACCAAAATGTGAAGGTGCAGTTTGTTGTATAGATGATATCAGAAGTTGGATATCATTAACTCAAATCTGAGAACTACAAGTATTTATTGAAAAAAGTGATGAACCTTTATTCAAGTTTGTAGCTCCTAGCAAAGATGTCTGATTTCCTATTGTAAGGCTTCTACGAGAAGGGTGGGTGGGTTTCATGGCTAGCCTTCATATAGCATGGTGCTTATTTATTTCATTCACTTTTGTGCCTTGTTGCATTGTCTCGTTTCATTGCATTTTTTTGCATGAGTTATGGTCGTTGAGGAAATGTGCTGCAAGTTGGTAATGTCATTTCTGTGATTCTTTATAGTGTCTGGTTGATATGTTCACTTCATGTGTTACTTTACTTTAACGTGCTTGATTCTATTGGCAAATCATACATGAGACATATTGTGTGCATGATTTGCAGAATGGTGAAGAAGACAATTTTGCCATTGTATTTGCAGCTATGGGTGTCAACATGGAAACTGCCCAGTTCTTTAAACGTGATTTCGAGGAAAATGGATCCATGGAAAGAGTCACCCTCTTTCTGAATCTGGTATATTCCTTTCTCTGTGGCTACTGTTCATTGCATATTTTTGTGGTCTGCCTTTATCGTCTTTTCCTCCATGTTTGTATTCCTCATCTGGTTTCAATGTACTTATTGCAGGCCAATGACCCTACAATTGAGCGTATCATTACACCCCGTATCGCCCTCACCACTGCAGAATATTTGGCTTATGAATGTGGAAAGCACGTCCTTGTTATCCTGACAGATATGAGTTCCTATGCGGATGCACTTCGTGAGGTAGTGCATTGTTCATTTGTCAATCTGAGATTGGAAATGATGGTAGATATAGAGATCTGGTTGTGACATCTAAGGAGGACATCTGGGAAGAGTGAAGCATGATTTTGAATTCATATTACTGAATTAACTCATTTGTCATCGGTCCTCTACCATTTTAGAAGGACATAAGAAAAAAACGAGGAGACCTCATAGTGATTTGACCCCTTTGAGTTGGTAGTTGCTTTTGAGGCGGGTTGGTACTTAGAAATTTTATGAGGGTTTGCAGTGCAGACTGGAAAGCAATGGGCGCTGGAAGTTGAAAGTGAGGGATAGGACTAAGGAGGCATTGGGCATTGGAACTGAGACTAGAGATGAAGGCATATGTCTTAATCCTCTATGCATAAAATGCATATGCTTGTAGCGGCAAAATCATGTGGAGCAATGTTTTGACTTGCACCAGCTACTGCTGACCAATCGTGAAAACTCAATTTTTTCCAACTATGTTAGTTAAGACAGCGATTTGTCGGAGCTCTTCTAAGTTCTAAGCTATGATTTTCTCATACTTCAGGTGTCAGCCGCCAGAGAAGAAGTGCCTGGAAGGCGTGGTTATCCAGGTTATATGTACACAGATTTAGCCACAATCTATGAACGTGCTGGGCGAATTGAAGGGAGAAAAGGCTCTATTACCCAGATTCCTATCTTAACTATGCCCAATGATGGTAATGACCCCCCCCCAAAAAAGCACTTTTTTTACCGTAACTCATATTTGATTTGTTATGTTGGTGTTATTGCTGGTGTCTGCAATTTGATTCATTTCAATGCTTGTTTCTACCATTTGATTGCAGATATCACACATCCAACCCCTGATCTCACGGGTTATATCACTGAGGGGCAAATATACATTGATAGACAGCTGCATAACAGGCAGGCAAGTATCTCGTGTACAGCATGTACACTTGGACTGTGAAACGCCCATGTAGATGTATGAATGTAGTTTTCAATACGTTGCAACTTAAAGGAAACACTCATGTACCATGCACATGGTTGATGGATGTCTCAGAAAGCTATTCTACGCCATAGGAGTGAAAAACTCAAATGTATATATCACATCCAGAATTGGCAAGGCTGGTCTCACAAACCCAATTGTCAATGACATTACTACTTTCTATGCTCTCATTTTATCTCAACCAAATGATCACTGAATTTAATTTGCAAAATTACATGAAGCTGAACTTCCCTATGTTGGTCATATGCAGATCTACCCACCAATCAATGTCCTTCCTTCACTTTCCCGACTCATGAAGGTAAATCATACGAAACTCTTATCATTCTGAACTCTTTTGTTCAACAATGTTGGACTATTGAGTCATATGAAAAATTCTCATCTCATATGCTGGCTCGATCACTTGTTTTGTCATTGTTAGAGTGCCATTGGAGAGGGCATGACTAGGAGGGATCATTCTGATGTGTCCAACCAGGTCTGGGTGCATTTCTTTCTTTTCTTTTTATTTTTGCTTTTTGGATAATCCTCTGTAATTTGATTTGTCTTACTTTTGACTTGAGTCTGGGCCATATTTGACATTTATGTTTCCATATTTTCAGCTCTATGCAAATTATGCAATTGGGAAGGATGTACAGGCAATGAAAGCTGTAGTTGGAGAGGAAGCCCTTTCTTCAGAAGATCTGGTATTTGTCTCTTTTTATATATTTGGTCTTTTGAAAAAGCCCCTTTGCTCGTCAAGGATAATTGTGTCTACGTTTGAATTTCCTTAGACTTTCCCTAAGCAAGATCCACACTGGGATTCATTGTTCATTTATCCACGGTTACCAACTTAGAAAACATGCAATTTTTTTTTAAACAAACGTCATTCTCATTTTCTTGTTGAACCATTCAGCTTTACTTGGAGTTTTTGGACAAATTTGAGAGGAAATTTGTTACTCAAGGAGCATATGACACCCGCACCATCTTCCAGTCTCTTGACCTGGCATGGACACTCCTCAGAATCTTCCCCCGTGAGCTTCTCCACCGTATACCTGCGAAGACCCTGGACCAATACTACAGTCGTGATGCATCCAACTGATGGGACAAAGTCGATACTGTACCATTTTCCTGAGTTGTGTCCCGCCCTCCATTTGTTCCTTACCCTATCATCAACCATCAATAAAGGTTTCCCATTGTTTTCCATGTCCCAACAGAAGTGAGCTCTTAGGCTGATCGATGTGTACATTAAAGACCTTCATTTTAGCAGGGCCCTGTGTAGATTTGTTCCAAATGGAAGTTTACGAGCGGGCCCGATTGCTATTTCCCATTTCCTGTATCATGAGGCGTAGAGAGGACTTACAGGTCAAGAACCCTTCGCACTCGTTCTCACGTCTTTCTTGAGCTATGTATTTGATTTGTCCTATTGTTTTACCTGTGGAATTGTTTGGGAATACTGCTTAATAATTTGATTGTGTAATTTATTCAACACTGCACAGAAGTTGTTCTTGGCGATATGGTATGTGTTCCTTTTTTTGGTCAGCAATTGGACGGATTTGATTAGATGGGGGGGAATGAAAGGAATTAAGAAAGTAAGAGCAGGGGAGCAGGGTAAAGGTGTTTGGGGGGTGACTGATATGCCCCTTCTGGGGTTAAACTCAGTTGACCTCTCTCCCTCACGGCCTGCTCCAACCCTTTCGTGGGTGGCCTAATACTAAACCTAGGCGGGGACCATAATGCATTAACCTTGGATATCAGATACTCCATTAAACATGTTCGAGACTTTAGATGGTAACGCTCACTGATACGATTAAATGACACTGATTTCAGAGTAAAAAAGATCCGTAGTTTGGCTTTTTCCCCGAGTGTCATATTTTTGTCTCCTTTCCTTTGCCCCCATTCTATCCTCGTTATCTTTGCGTCCTCTACCTCCAAGCACTACCTTCGTTGCCTCTGCCGTTCTCCGTCAGCAGACTCACAACTATAACTCCTTCTTCCTTCCTCGTGACCACGGCTTCCTCTCACAACATTGCCCCATGCCGCCTCTGATTCTCCCACTACTACTATTACCCTCTTTGGTGTGCTCACCATCATCCATGCCTACTTCCATGGGTATAACCAAGCCAAGCCCAAGCTTTGCTATTCTCGTTTGGTGCGGGGCAACTGATATCCAAGTCAAGCTTCATTAGATTGAGTCTAAGCTGAACTTGGATTGAGCCTGGGCTTTGCAAAATCACTCTAGATTGTTTTTGTTATGTAACTCAAGTCTTTACACAACTTAACTAGAAGAATATTAGAAGTTTTTTCTTTCAAATATCATCTCTCCAACTCGAAACAAAAATTATCAAATTTATACTTCAATATTGAATGATGGTCATTGAAATGAATAGAAAGTGTAAGCCTCACCATAAAGCATGTAACATTCCGTCTGAGAACTTCTGAACGGTGTCAACCTTTTTGAGCGTAGCTAGACTTTTCAGGGCTCGAGCTCATGTCAATCGCCAACCTAGCCAAGCATGCTCATCGAGTCAACTCGATTCTCTTACAGCTAGTTGCCTGTACTTTTTCACCATGATAGCCAAATGGGACATGTTTCTAATCATTTGAACTGAAGTTTACGTTGATAAACTAATGATTGACGGATTAAGAAAATTTTTACAATAGTCTAATGTAGCCCTGCAGTTATAGTGGTTGCCACTTTATGACAACTACCACAATTTCCTAAATTTAGAGCATGCATTAGGAATAAATTCATCTTAACTATTGATTTTATTTTTATTGTTGAATATTAAAAAATGTATTGTAAAAATCACAAAATATATCAAAATATTGATAAAATTAATTTCTATATGACATTGTTTGGTTGTTCTCCAATTATACGTTTCCGACAAGAAGCAATTATCCGGCAATGAGTCTTCCCGCTACAACGAAGGTATCACTCAACCGCGGTTTTGGCGACATGCAAGGCTTCCGGCAACTTTATTACAGAGAGACGGCGAACCTCCATCATGGTTTCTGGCTTGAAGCTCTCCAAGGTGGGGTCAAATGCAATCGTTGATGTCCTCCTCCCTTACCTTGGTTGCTGGAAAACTTGCCTCTACCTTGGCCCTTTTCGGCGTTACTTTTCCCCGGCCGGTACAGGCTAATGTTCGGTCAGTAGCGTCGGCATTGGCGCCAATAAGTTAGGTTTTAGTTGTTGTCATATATTTGATATAGAAATTAGTTTTATCAATATTTAGACATATTTTGTGATTTTTACAATACATTTTTTAATATTCAAAAACAAAAATAAAATCAACGATTAAGATCAATTTATTTCAAATGAACGCTCTAGATTTAAGAAATTATGGTGGTTGTCATATAGTGACAACGACTATAACTTTTTGCTTTTTTCAATTGTTAATACCCACAAAAGGATTGAATATAGGACTTGACGTGTCCAGCCACAGAACATAACAAAGCCTAACAAACACAACACA
Organism: Carnegiea gigantea; assembly: GCA_029747015.1. Classification (NCBI taxonomy): domain Eukaryota; kingdom Viridiplantae; phylum Streptophyta; class Magnoliopsida; order Caryophyllales; family Cactaceae; genus Carnegiea; species Carnegiea gigantea. The sequence goes on from JAKOGI010001760.1 coordinate 83,432, forward strand.
CAACATAGCTACACCAGCTATACCTTAAAAGAGACGACACAACTAAGAGGCCCTAAAGGTGCCCTGTTTTTAAAGGAAGTCCTTCAAAGACGACCTTTCAAGAAATCATCAGTAAAGCTATCTCCAAACTAGAAGCTTGGAAAAGCAAAATGTTTATTCAAAGTAGGAAGAACAATATTAATACAGTCACAATTAGAATCACTTCCAGCACATATGATGTAGTGTTTTCAATTGCCAGAAAATACTAGTAACCATTTGGATAAACTTGATAGAGAATTCTTTTCGAAGAAATCTAAGACAGAAAAAGGATTCCCGTTTATAGTTTGGGATAAAGTACGTATGCCAAAAGGCAAAGGGGGTTTGGGCCTCCGCAAAACAGACGTTGTCAACAAAGCATTCCAATGTAAATTAGCATGGAAAATATTGATAAATGATTCTAGCTTATAGGTCCAATCCATTAAAGCCAAGTACCTGCAATATGCAGACTTTTTTAATTATAAGAAGAAGACCACTGACTCACTAGTTTGGAAAAGCCTACTTAATTGTAGAGAATTATTAAGAAAGGCCATCGTTTGGAATGTAGGAACAAGGGACATTATTTTTGGTATGACAATTGGATAGAAAATCACACTCTAGTTGATATATTGAATATATCTGATGAAATGGATGCTAAAGTCAATGAGTTTATTCAACAGAATGCGAGTTGGAATATTTCCAAACTCACACGGACTCTTAATAATCATCCAATTATAATGAAAATACACGGTATTGTTATTCCAATTCACGATACTAATGACTCCTTCTGTTGGAGATTAAATAGCTTCGGAGAATTTACCACTAAATCGGCGACTTAGCTCATTATTCACAACCCCAAGAAACCCCTGAATGGACTCATAAATGGATTTGGAAAATTGACAGTACGCCAAAAATCAAAATTTTTCTTTGACAGTTGTTCCATAAACACTTTTTGTTAGAGGCACTCTCATAAAAAGGGGCGTCGATATTGACCCAACCTGTACACTTTGTATTAATGACATTGAATCACCAGACCAACTAATCAAGGACTGTTATATGGTTAAAGCTTAAAAAAGTATGGGAATTGGCCGAAAAACATAAATGGCTCCTAACTGATCTCTTCCTTGCTGGAAGTTAGGATGTCTGTTAATGTTTAAATAGGATTTCCTATAAACCAAAGATGCTTCAAAAACTTTCATCTCTTCTTTGGAGCATTTGGAAGTCTAGAAATGCTACAGTTTTTCAAAAATGAAATTTTCAACCATTTACCATCTTTAATTCGAGTAAACAAAGTAAATGTCAAGTAGAAAATCGGAACTTGTATATCAGTTGATGATTTTCTTGGGGGTCTTCTTCTACCCTTACATCTCTATTCACTTTGTGAGATGGTACCCCCCTCTCTGGGATTCATCGAAATCAACTTTAACAAATTACTCAATACCTTTTCAAAAGCAGGCGGATTTATTCTACGCGACTAGATGGACAAGCCAGTCAGAGCAGGAGTAGCACACTATGGACATACATCTATTCTTATGGCAGAAGCTAGATCTCTTAGACATGGAGTTAATTCAACATTACAAGCAGGGTTCAACAATATTGTCATCGAAGGTGACAACCAAACTGTGATTCAAGCACTGACAGGAAACATGCAGATCCCTTGGCAGATATCCAATATTATCAAAGACATTCGCACTTGGCTAAATCAAGATATTCATTTCGTCACAAATCACTTCTTCAAGGAGGCAAATATGGCAACAAGCTCAAATTTCAGGCTCGTTTTCTTTTGATTTTTATTTTTCCCCTTTTCTTCGTTCAATCATAGATGATAATGTAGTTAGGCGTATTCTTATGAAAAAAGGCACTTAACACTCACTCCTTATCATTTAACATTGTTTTTTAAAAAAAAAAAAAAACCTAAGAGGCCTTAAACTCCTTGTACCATAAAGGGACACCTCATACAGGAGCTGACACACGTCACAACCAAGGGAGCTTGCAATTCACAAATTCAGGACAAAAATCATGATGTTGTTCTCCACTTGATAATGCAAATCGAAACCTTAGAACCTTTGAACTCATCTATTCAACAAGAATGTCATTCCCATGCCTCATTATTCCTATGAGTTTACGACCAAAACCAACTCTTCCTCGCCCCTAAAATTTTGAGCATCGATTAAGCGGCCAACATGGAAGCTGACATTATCTAGGATGGACTTGAAAGTACAGCTTGCTTCATGACACAAGCTACCATCTTCAGCTTGACAGCACTCCATGTAGAGACTTCCATTCATTTTTCAATTGTTCGCTCAAGTGTCCGAGAAGCATGACCCTAAAAGTTACAACTTCCATCCTTAATAAAAAGCTGCTCATAGGATTGACCCTACTTTGATTGCTATTAAGATGGTACTTTTTGTCCAGAAGAGGGATAAACTGCTTGACCGCTTCCAAGTTGAGTTGTTGTCTTCATCTAGTTTGGTATGTCCATTGTTCTAGCTCTCATTTTTTGTTCTTGTTCAGTGTCTTTGTTATCCTTGAAACTGCTGCTTTCTCATTGTTAATGTCAGTTATTCCCATGACCTTCCCTATTTGTCGGGATTCTTTGGAAAACTACACTAAACTTCCTGAAGTTTGATTTGAGGATTGATGCAAGTTGTTCATCCTAGATAAAGTTCTTCTACTGCTAGCTTGTTTCTTTATTGCAATTTTCCAGTCCTTGTCTTTGGACAATGGCCATGAATGAGTATGTTCTCGATTCGCAGTTTCAAATTCAAATCCTGGTGGTGCTTCTCCTTCGAATTGTTGGGCTCGAAATTCTCCTTCTTCCAATTGAACTTCCTCAGTTTCCACAACCTTGGGACAGTCCCTTGCTTCCAAATCAATGTCATAAATATTTTCATTTTTCTCAAGGCCTGGATGCTGTTGCTCTTCACTTTGTAGCTACTGATGTGTTGATGCATTTCCTAATGGATGTAAATTTTGTGATGCAAAATGATAAGTGTCTTGTTACAAGACACTTCATAAGTGTCTTGTTTAACTAAAAAAATCATCCTAGTATGTTTTTAAATTGAAAAAAATTGATATGATCGAATCGTGAAAGCATATTGCAACTTATAAATTGTAAGAAATCATCTTTTTATCCATAATTTGTCACATTTCTAAAATACGCATATTATATATATTCACAGATACAGTTAATGTGATTAAGGTATTATTTAATACTTTATCAGCGTAGCTGAAAAATATTTAAGGTTAGCAATTCATAATTAAATATAGTCATTGATAAATTTATGGTTTTAAATCATAAAATATGTTAATTTATAATAAAGCAAGACATTTAAGAGTGTCTTGCAACAAGATATATATCATACCCTTTTGTGCTAATTTAAATACCTCTTCTGGGTAGATGTTTTGGCTAAACCACACGGTCCTAGTTCTTGATGTTGAATTAATGCTGGCTTCCTTCTTGTTTCTTGGATGTTCATTTTCTTCTCCAGATTTTGAATTATTTCGAATAAATGGAGTCTCTTTGACTACTTCTAGGCCCAGCTCATTACTAGCATGAACCTCTCATCTCAAATGACTATGAGCCACATCATTGCCTACCACATCATCATCCAGGTTCTCAAATCCTGGAACATCTCAATTAGAATCCATGTTCTTCATGGATGGTTGGTGTGACGTCGTAGGATGATCTTGATACACTATTTGAAATGCATGCCGTACTTCCTTGATTTGTATTCTTGTTGGAATATTTTTAAGGTGTGTAGAATATAAAAGTGGTTTGTGGGAATAGATGCTTTGTATTACTCAATGGTTGATTTCTTTTTTTTTTTCCCCTTAACATAAATGAACTTTCCCTTATGATATTCATAGCCATTCACCTCTTCAATGAATGATGAAGATTGATTTGATTCTACGACTATTATTGAACTTCTACAATCTTCTATCTTAATATCTTTCTAAATATCTAGATTCATATTACAAGTATCTAGGATATTTTCCTACTAAGCATCTAGACGTCGTTAGATATATACAAGTGTGAAATATTATGGAACCTTCTAGAGAATATTTCTAGAAAGTTCTAGAAGACTTTGAAGTAATTCGAAAGCTTCTATAACTATCGAGAAGGTCCTGGAATGTTATGGAAGGTTCTAAAATATTCCAGATGGTTCCATGAGAATCTAGAAGATACAAAATATTTTAGAAGACTCTAGAACCTTAACCTATAATATCAAGATATTTCTAGGTTATTAATTTCTAACAATTCTATGGTCCTGTTCAGCAAAATTAGTTATTTAAGTAACGGATAATGATTTAGGTACGGATAATTGTTTAGTTAATAGATGACAGTTCTAATTTAATTGTCAATGGATAACTGTTTACATGAGTGATTGAAGTAACTGTATTCGATAATTTAGTTGTTAGATTACCTGATTTATGTAAATTGACATATAAAAGAATATAAATAATTTCCAAAGATAAAATTTTGAAAAGATATTTTTTGAGCAAAAATATGAAACACTACTTTTGAATGTTAGTTTTTCAGAAACGCTATTTGAAACACTAAACGTTACTTGAAATGGTAGTACAAGGTACAAACACTAGGTTACCGAACATTAAAAATCGATTGATTAGTGTATTGATTTGGTCAAGATTTTAGAAGCTACTCAAATGAGTTAGTTTGGGACATGAATTTGCGTAAACAAATAAATTTCTCCCACAACGCAGCTATACCCTTGAAATTTTCCTAAAGCTATTCCTGAGGAGGGACTCCATATTTGTCTAACCACACTTTCCTGCTATCACAATGATGATATCTGCTCCATTTTTGGATGCCATAAGACCATGTTTCCAATTCTTCAGGGTTTCTTAGTAACTCTTCCATCAAATCAATTGTAGGGAATGTCAAATGAGTTTGAAGCTACTCAAAGCACATATCTTAGTGCATTGCCAAAGCCTTGAATTATTGTTGAGGCCAAGGTTGCTTGGCCACTTGGTTCGTTCATCGTACAAACAAGACTTCTAGTTAACAATTCTTCAAACTCTTTATTAACCTGCCCTTTCAAGTACTTCTTGGAGGGCTGGCTTTCTTGGCTAAGTCGAGCAGATGAAACCCTATTTTCATTCCCTTGATTTTGCTCCTTTCTTCTCCAAATGCTTGTCCTTGGGTCCTTTCCTGCCTTGAGTACCATTGGTTTGTCTGGGTGGTTTACCTCTGTTAAGTCTAGCCATGCGCACTGATAATCTCTTCTCATGGAGATCAACATTATTAAGCATGAAGGTGATCTTGATAGCAACCTCTCTTCTCCATAATCGAAAGAAGCTAGGTCTTGGTTTGTTCCAACATGATATTCTTAGGGGGATGTAGGTATCATTGACTTTCCCTACTCTCTGAAAAATTCATCTTAAACCAAGCCGATTAAGATCATATGTTAGATTGTTAACGAACACTAAGAATTCCTAGCACTGCTGTCGTTCCCTCAGTGTTTTAAAACTTTCATCTTTCCCTACTGCCTCTAAAGTTTCAACTTTTCCAACTTTTTCAAACTCCTTACTCTAACATAGCCTTTAATTAGCCTTTCATGCAAGTACTCTTTGGACCTAGGGCGCTATTAGAATTCAAACTTGGACTAGTATCTTATTTAAGAACTATCTCACTAAAAATCTTAGACTAGTAGTTGAATGTTCAAGAAGGGCTTCATAATATACTCTTGACATTCTTGATGGGAACAATATCCATAGGGATTGGAGGTTAGACATCCTATGGCTCAATTTAATATGCTGAACTGCAATCAAAAGAAGAAATTGACCAAATTTCCTCGAGTTTCATTGCTTTAGATTGCATTATACTCTGCTATAGGTATCACAAAAATGGTGGGGCAGACATGTGTCCTCTCTTTTCTCCCTTTCCCTCCAGTTCTAAATTTACTTTAAGCAAATGTCACCAAATAAATTAAGGAGCTTGATTCCCTTTTGTCTCTTTGATTAATCCCTAAAATATAACTTCTTGAAACAGGAAAAGTCACATAATAGTAGTATATGCTCACAAGATAACTCATTTTCAGTTGCTAAACACCAATTGAAAGACACTAAATTCATCTTGGACTTATTAGAATAGGAAGACAAAGATAACATGAACATGAGAATCTTCGCAGAAGCTCCCAATAATGTGCACCATGCAATGATATGAAATAGTGGGGCAGGAAGAGTGCGTGTGTTCAAAGCCCTATTGAGGGGTAACCACACGTAACATAACTCCTCCCGAGCCGATCTCATTGCGTTACATAATTGTATTTGCATTGCATGGGACAAGTTTCCTATAAACGCAATATAGGTCTCGATTAAAACATACTGGCTCTACTCATCTTACATTTTATGTATATATTTTTGTATAGTTCTTCGTTTATCTGTGCTTTTCCTTTCCTATTTGTAGAAACAGTAGAGATGAAAAAGAGACATGGTTGACCCTAGTGGCACGTTCAACATGAACTGTAGTTTAACTCAACCTGCTTATTGAAAACTGTGGTTTAATTTAATTTCGCATTAGCTCGGTTCTTAAGCTTGTTTGAAACTATAAATCGTAACATATTTGGCCTAACTTGTGAGCCAAATCACTCCAACCTTTCTCAAAACAACCCTAACAAATAAATGAGTAAAAAGAAAAAGGAAAAAAATGAGTTGAGTTACAAAACATATTTCAAATTTATTCTAAAAAGTCATACTTAATTAAAATGTTAAAAAAAAACATTTACTATCAAGATATTAAGAATTCTAAAAATTTATGTAAATAAAAAAAATTTCCCGCCAAATGAATAAAATTTGGCTAACGGGAACTGTCCTACATAGAAATCCATATCCTCCTTAGCCCACTACTGAACCGGCGCTACATGATTGTATATAGGGGTGAGCAAAGTTCTTGGATACCCTGAAACCTGTTCGGAACCGGTCAAATGGTTCTAGTTCGGGTCCCTAAAAAAGAGAAACCGATCTAATCGGTTCCAGTTTTGGTTTTCAAAAAATGCCTGAAACCAGAACCTGGAACCAATTTAGATATAGAAAAATGAATATTTTTTTTATTTTTTTACTACTTTTTCTTTTGTGTCTATATTCTATTTATATTTTATTTTTTTCCTTACAAAAATTGACTCTCCAAATAGGAAATTTAACACAATATCTGTTAATTTTGCACTGTTAATTGAAGGATGAATCATAATATTTAAAGTAACTAAGATGAAGAGATATAAATTTAATAAATTAACTTTCTTTTATGTGTAAAGATAGAAGATGAAGGTAAGAAAAGATCAAACATCTCCTCTTTCCTCCAAACAAGTAAGAAAATTTAATTTATTAGGTCATAAAATTTAAACATTAGGCATATCGGGTACCCTGGAATTGAAGTCGGAGCCGAAGCCGAAGATTCCGGTTAAGGTTCCGAAAAGTTATGAACCTGTTTGATCGGTTTCGATTCCAAAATCTAATTTTTTGGGCTTACCTGAAACCGCTTACCTCTAATTGTATCACGGTTTGATGAATCATGAATCGGTAAACGGCGGTTTATTGGTTGGGTTGAATGGGCCTGCTGCCCCATGCATTTCCACCTCTAAAGACGAAAATAACATTACCGAAAGAGGTAAAAAAATAAGTGGAAATTCAGTTTTGTTTTCATTTTAGCAGTTTTCCATTTGTTATGAAATTTATCAAAGAGTAAAAAAAATCTTTAGTGATATCAACACAGGTTGGTTCAAGTGGTTTGATACCTGTTCCCCTTAAACAAGGTATAAAGTTTGAGCCTTGTGAATGGAAACAAAATCTGTGGTTGGAGAGCTCTACCTCTTATTGAGCCATCAATAACTTGACTCTAATGAAATCGAAGGATTCAAGGCCAAAAATAGAATCTTTGGTGATGTTATCAAACTTTTGGAACAGAACTTCAAATTTGTTGAAAACTCTTAAAATCATAGTTATAGGCCTAAAACTTCCAAGATAAGTTTCAAAATCATAGATGAGTCAACAAATTCGTAGAAAAGTTGTGAAATTGTAAATAAGCAAGAAATTATTTTTCTTGTGGTATTAATAAGCAATACACTGTAAAGTTTAATTTGTAAACGAGCCATCCTTTTAGACTTTTAGAGGTGTCCTAAAGTTTTAGTCTAAAAATTTAGCAGATAATTTGCTTGAAACTTATGAAACAAAAATGGCTCCCCCCCAAAAAAAAAAAACCGAGCAGTATCAGTTAGATAAATAAAGACGTACCCTAGTGTGGCTTGGAGATTGCCCATGAAAAATTGAACTTGGATTGACGGTGGCTACTACAGTCACCGAAATTGTCACGTGCTAAACCTGGACCCAAACTCAAATGATGGTAACACTAGTGTGAGAGGATGGGAGAGAGAGTGAGGGCTGCTGTTTTTGGTTAGGTGCTATGCATACCGAGATTTATCAAAGAGTTAAAAAAAAAAAATCTTTGGTGATATCAAACACGCAGCTTGTAATTCACAGTGAATAATTAATGGGAATGATTAATATGCAATTAACCATTCCGTAACCGTCCACTTAATGTGGGTTATTTATGTGACTATTACACTCAGTCAACAGCTCCCCTCCGGTTACGTAAACCATAAATTACACTTTTCTCTCCGAACGCCTCATACTGGGAATGGGGTATGCGACCATAAAGTAACCAATAGTATTATATTAAGTCACCATCTAACTAACATAACACTTCCACGAAATGCGATACCCTAAATCATCCTCAACATCAGTAGTGGTATACATAGTCCCTTTATGCCATATGATATATCATATGATTATATAGTCAATATAATCGCTTGGGCTGATATGGTGATAATTGATAGATTTTTCCTTAAACACTCATGAAATTTCATCTTAGCATAACTGCTTTCTTAACGTGTTCTCACTGAACGGTATACATCATGACCCTTGAGAAACACATTAAGGTAGCATCATTAAGTTTTAACTTCATATCATAATTTTAAGTCGAAGGGTCATCGTCCATATAGTCACATAGTGACAAGAGATAGGGAAGTCAATTGTCACTCTATATATGGATCGTCTTATAAGCACACACAGTGTGAGATGTGTGTCATGATATAGACCCCACTTAGCTGAGTACGTCACTTTTTATGTCGTGCGAATCGTCAATCTAGATTTTCATCCAAAAATCTAACCTGAACCACTAGATCAACATACTGAATGTAAATCTTGACACTCAAGATTCGGCTTTTGAGGCTTCAATATGAAATCTTATTTCATACTGGAATCTCTCGAATGTCATCTTAGACTCACTAAGGCAACTATATTCATTTTACTCATACACTTCCAGTATGAGTAATCAATATTGCACACTTAGTGCCAACATGATTCAGTCTCATCCTATTTGCTACTCAAGTGTCAGGACGATTGCTTGTGTGACTAGGCTAATCAGAAGCCTGTAATATTTCAACATGCCTAACATGCAAAAATAACTCATGAGCACTTTGCTCAGCTACAAAAGAAATGTGTCCATCACATAATAAGATACATCCAAGCACCAAACCTTTTGAATTCTTAGACTCAACAAATAAGCTTTAAATGCATCATTAGGAATGGGTTTAGTCAAGAGAATATAATCACCTTGTTAGTCCATATATACCTCATGGCAATGCTTTGTATCTCTATGGCAACAAGACACACAATCTGCCTCCATAGCTGACATTGTTGTGCAGTTTTGCTTCTTACCGCACCATGACATGGCTCTCCCACCCAAGGCAAGGGCATGTCTTAAGGTTGACTTAAACTCCTTCGAGTCACCACCCCAATTGACATTTGAGTATCCTCTCAATTTGAGGTCTCCTCTTGATAGCATAAGACTAAGTTAGTTGCACCACAAAGGTAGTGCTTGACTCTCTGGACAGCTTGTTAAACAGCAAGTCCTAGATTAGTTTGACAACGACTTATCAAACTAACCGCAAAGCAAATGTCAAGCTGTGTACATAACATGGCCTACATTTAGCTTCCTTTGACACGAGCACAAGGGACATTGTCCATTTCATCACCTGTTTTACGACACCTAACGAGACTCAAGGTTAGACCCTTCTCAACTGGAGTATCTATGGGTTCGTAATTATAAATCCAAAATCGTTTCAAGACATTTTGATGCATGCATCTTAGGACAGTTTTGAATTATTTTTACTCATGGGACATAACTAGTTTCACCCATGTCCTTTATCTCGAAGACAAAGGACTGTCACTTTTAAGTAGCTACTATTAACTCCAAGTTGGTCCCAACCAGCAGTATATCAATACCATACAGGGTAAAAAATATAATCCCTCTTATTGAGCTTTTGACATACACATGATGGTCTTCTGAAACCATAGATACGTCAAACTAAGTTATGGCTCCATAGAATCTAAAATACCAAATTATGAAAAATTACTTAAGATCATATATGGACGTTTTAAGATGACACACCTTGTCCTCTTGTCCCTTTGATACAAAACCATTGGGTTCGGCCATATAAATCTCTTCCTCAAGATTACGATTAAGGAAAGCAGTCTTTACGCCCATTTCAAACATCTCAAAATCCAAATGGGCAACCAGGGCTAGGAGTAGCCTAGTCTGAACTCAACGATTAGACCATCTATTTGATATTTTAACTTGAAAACTCATTTACTTTCGATAGACTTGCACTGGACCGGAGGATTAATGAGTTCTAAAACCTTTTTCTTTCCATTGAGTCCATATCAACCCTCATAGCATCATCCACTCTTTATGATTTGATAAATAAATCACCTCTTGATAAGAAGTAGAATCCTTAACTCCCAAGGAAGTGAATAGAAAAACATCCTCTTCCATGCCAACTCCTTTGGATCCTGTGATATTCATTATTTGTCTCCCTAGGTGAGAAATTCCTCCCCCTTTCTCTAAAAGTGCGAGACCATGAATCCCTCCCCCTTTCTCAAAGAGGTATGAGACCCTAAGCACGAGGAGAATTACTCCTACTATCTATTGGATGTGCGGGATCCTAAACGCGTGGACTAACTGAACATTCAGGAATGGGAGATTGAAGACAAACCTCATTCTCAGGCTGACTCTCCTTAGCCTTTGGAGAACGAATCTCATTTTCCTTAATAGACAAATTTCCATCATTCCTATCAAATAAGGAAGGTGTACCATCCTCGGTGACTTAGGTAGAATTCGAATCCTCCCTCTCACCGAGAGATGGTTGAAGATCTTATTGTAACTCATGCAATTCCAAGTGATTTTTACATCCAAAATCTTGTGAACTCATCCTTAACAAAATTGATATTGTGGGAATTCATTTCACGATCTTAATTGGTTCGAAAAGTTCTAATACTTCATTTCAATTGAGTACTACTATCGCTATAAAGTATATGAATACATCAAGTACCTAATAGCGACAAGATAATAGGTACACATACCTATATCATGAATAATATTTTGCTTCATGATATGCTTTCACATTCATGGGCCTGCACATATGGAGTGAACAAATACTAAGGGATTCGATGCCCTCAAAACCTTACAAAAAGATTTCATATTACTTTACTAGCTAGACATAACTCACAGATTTCAATTAAGCCCAGTGAGTTGATCTTAAAAGACCATTTTTACTCAGTTTGTTAATTCTACATTGACCTTCATGGTCAAGTCGAGCATGCCTAAAACAGAGTCGAAAATGAAGCAAAGATGAAAGATGTCTTGTTTTGTTCAAAACATTGTCCAAAACATTAAAAACACCTTTCAATGTAACATGGCCAAACAAATTGCCATTGTATACGATATCTAAGACATCTAGACGAAAATTAAAGAGAAAACTAATCTCATAAACAAAAGACACAAGGAAACATCATACCCCAGGTGCTTAGAGAGTATTGTGAAGGAAAGACATATTACCTTCATGGAGTTTCAGTTGATATGTCCTTAATTTAAGGACATATTCTTCATGTCGTTACCTAAAATGATAATTTATGAACCCACCGGGTAATGATGAAAGCTCACAAAATCACCTCGATCCTGAACTATGCGCTTAGTTGTTCCCGTGCCTACAATTCACTAAAGATCATAATTGGCAGTTAGATGCTTGGAAGCACACATATTATTCAGAAGCAACTGTGAAAGAAGATACCTCAATTGGCTCAGGACAATCCCGAGCGTAGGGTTCCTTATTTTCACTTTTAGAGCACTTTACACGTGCTATAGGCGTATTTTTATTTCCCTTAGCCTTTTTCTCTTTCGCGATACCAACCTTAGGTCTGGAACTTTATGAGGAAATGAATCTGGATAAACCTGATGCTAAGCTAGTCCCATGTGAACTCAATAGTGGGATAATTTTCAATTACCTCACAAGATCATCATTGATGCAATACGAAAAAGTATAGCATGTTGATCGATCCATTTTGGAATCGATTTTTTTTTTTTTTGGTATGCCACTTAGGCCTTCACCATACTGCTCACTAACAGTCCCATTTTTGCCATTCTAGAAGACCCAGAACCTGACGAGTGCTCTAAAACTTCACGCTCTCGTTCAGAAGAAACTGAATCTTCTGATACTTTGTGTCATAGTTAGCGCTATCAAGATTTTCATTAGTAAATAAATTATCAACCATATTTTAATTGCCATATCTAAAAGTATATATATTTTTAAAAGATGGACAGTAGGCATATTTTCAAATAATTAAATTATCAAAAGCTCCATCATTCATGTTGCATGATCGAAAATTTCACTAAGCTCGTAATCATCACATACAAACATGAATTAGAAGTTTTACAATTTCATTATCACATTTTTCCATAAAACAAAATTTATGGAGAACATCATGGTTAGACTAACTAAACCTTTAGAAATATCACAAAGATATTCAATTTAATCATGTAAAATAAATTTACATGAAATTTTATCATTACATGAAACGAATTTATATAACTACTAGTGTGTCATTTAACACTCTATAAGTGACATATCAACCATAAAATTCAGATTATTATATAAAATGTATTTATATAATAAAATGAATCTATATTGTGAAACATATTTTAATAATAACATGTTACAAAAGAAATTCATTAAAGCCCTAGGGACATTATATAAAACATATTTATATAATTATAGATAATATGAAACTTATACAAATGTCACTTGCAAATTACAAAGCACATTCATAATTTTATAAATTTAGATTTTATGAAACGAATTCATAAAATACTGCTAACTTACATAATTAATAGGAAACATGAGATGAATTCATATTCATTAATTTGGGCAACGAAAAAGTGCTAAAACAATTAGCAAATTCACTACAACTCATGTAGTTCATATATATATATATATATATATATATATATATATATATATATATATATATATATATATAACACAATTGTATATACACTATATATATATATATATATATATATATATATATATATATATATATATATATATAACACAATTGTATAACACTACTAATTGGTAATTGACGCGAAACATATTTGTTCAAAAATCAACTCAATCAAAAGTTTAAGCTGATAGTTGAAGGCATAGGAATAGGCTTGTACTCTGACAATATTCATACAATCGAATGCAACATAATTTGTAACGTGAAATGTATCCAAATATTAATTGCAATTAATTATAGAACAGATCCATATAACATTAAAATTTGGATAAAACGAATTTATAGTAAAACTCGCTAATCATAAAACCTATACATATAATATTTACAAAACATACACATTAAATAAACAATATAAAACACATTCATATAATATTATATAATATACATTCACCCTATATTATGAAACATATTCATATCAACAATTAGAACATATCTATAACTTACAAATAGAACTCATGAAACTTATTCAAATGTGAGTAGCATATAATTATATAAAAGACATTTATATAATTATTATAGTTTTAAGCAACAAATCCATAACATGTTATTTAATTAGACAATTAGTATAAAACACATTTCTATAATATAACTTGGTATATGAAATGTATCGAAATAATACTCACAAAATATTACATAGGACGTAATTATATAATGTTGCCCATTTAAATTTTATGAAACGAATCCATAAATACTTATAATATGCTCTCTATATACCAATAATGGCATGAAACATATTTATAACCCGTCGCTCAATTGTATAACAAACTTTATAAAATCATATTCATGAAACAAGTTCATGTAATTAAGCATAAGCATGAACTAAATCATATTCTAAAAGAATAAATAATATAAAATTACGAATTAAGCTAGGAAATAAATAAATAAAAAGAAACATAGGGGAGCCCGGTCCAGGATAATTAAAATTGGGATCCTAGACCTGGGATTAAAGTTACTCCAACTAACCCCTTTCCCATTTCACCCTCAATGAATCCTTTCTCTAGACCTTCCTCTCACTACCTCCCGTTCTCTCAGGCCAAAGATGGAGCCCTGAGCTCTCTTTTGCCTTAGCCATGGACGAACCCCCTACCTCGTCCTACGTCGGTAAGTGACCAGCTCAATTCTTTTGTTTCCCAGCTCGACGCAATGCCTACCATCGTTGCTACTACTGTTGGTTATTGGCACCTCCGGCTGAGAACCACCTAAAGGATGAAACCGTCACCCTCCACCGCTGCTAAACGACCCACTCGAACCGTTGTCCCTTGCGGCCCACAAGCCTTGATGATGCCTCCTTGACCAAAATAGACGTCACGTTGGTGTAAATCGGCCACCCAGAAATCGAAAAACACCAATCACGCATCCCACACGCCTCTCACGTGGTGGCGCATGATATACATGCGCTTCTTCTTGAGGGTTTTGGCGATTTCTTTGGTGGTCATGGACAGATTGGCGGTTGTGAAGGGCGTTGGAAGTAGAAGGGAGTAAAAAAATCACCTTCATCAGTGGCGCGTGGCACACATGCACCACCCCTCTAGGTGGTTTCTAATGGGTATGTCGGCTAACTTTCCTCTGTTTCTTCCTCTTTAAAAATTCCTTTTTTTTGATTTAGATTGTTATTATTATTGGGTACACGTGTTTGAGGTCGAGGCGCTGACGACTAAGGCCGCCAGCGCAGCTGTGACTCCGAGCATAGGAGCGAAGGCAGAGAGGTGTTAGCCAATTTTAGGGCTAGTGAAAAAAATAATGAATTCAAATCTAGATTGGGGTTTAGAGCAGTGACACGAATTGAAAACATAATTCATGCTGTCATAGGCCACTGAGGCCCACCAGGGACAACCACCACCGTTGTCACCTCCTAGTGGCGCAATGGGTGGAGAAACGTAGAGAGGCAAGTCCTTGTTAGGCTACTGGTTTCAATAAGATGGTCATTCTTTAGGGTTAGGGGCTAAATTACGTATAGCACACAACTATCCATCAGTTCAATTTAGCATAATCATCACTTAGTGATATACACAATCATGCTTTTGAGATTCAGTTAGCACAATTGCAAGATAGCCTTAGCGAAAACATGCTTGCATTAATCTTAATTAATATAATAGCAAGATTGGACAAACTAATTACATATAAACCATGATTGCTTCAGTCGGGTGTCAAAATCGGGCAACATGGCTCTAACACCACTGTTAGATAAATAAGGATGTACCTTAGTGCGAAAGCATAGAATCTCATAACTCAGAGATTCCTCACGAAAAGTTGAACTTGGATTAACGGTGGTTACTAGAGTCACTAGAATTGTCACGCCCTAAACTCGAACCCGAATTATGGTAAAGCTAGCGTGGGAGAAGGGGGAAGAGAGTGAGGGCTACTGCTTTTTATTAGGTACTACGCATACCAAATGAGGTCCTTAGACCCCTTATAAATAGTAGCACACAGCTTGTAACTGACAGTGAATAGTTAATGGGAATGATTAATATGCAATTAACCATTCCGTAACCGCCCACCTAATGTGGGTTATTAATGTGACCGTTACATTCGGTTAACAGTATCCATCATTAAAATTTAAATATAGCATAATTACCATTATTGTTTAAGTTAAAAAAATGGCTTATATATAGGATTAGCATAGAATATTTTCAAATACACGTCTAAAGGCTTAGAAAGTTGGAATAAAAACTAAATCGGATCAAAATCAGTATGGTAGGATTGGTTAGCCAAAACGATAAACAAATCTGAAAATTTGTGGTCCTTGTTCCAAGTCAAGGGCATCCAGCTAGCATGGAAATTTGGCACCTAAGCGAGCAGCAACATTGAAGCATAGGGGGCTCCTACATTTGATGGTGCATTTTCATCGATGAAGTAGTGACGGACTTATAACAAAAAAGCAAGAATTTGAGAATCTTAAGCTGTGAGGGAGGAAAAATATCAACTTCAAATCAAGTAATGAGAGAGACACCATCACAATCTCGAGTTCCTAATTATTTTCATTTCTTAATACAGGTGGGCCAAACCTGAATGAAACAGTATTGATCAATTAAGGGTTTGTTCTCTACAATTTTTTAAAAAAGAAAATTGAGTTCAGTTCGGTTCAGTAAAAGCAAGTTCAGTTTGGATCAAAAATAAGTTCAGCTTAGTTCAGTTCGATGTAAATAAGTTCATAAATTTTTTTTACAGTTTTTTTAAATTTTTTTAGAAAACTACAACTCATTTTGATTCAGTCAAAATAAGTTCAATTTAGCAAAAATAAGTCTAATTTAATTCAGTTGAAGAAAAGTAAGATTAATTCAGTTCAATTAATAACTTTAAATTCAAAATTCAACAGAAATAAGTTATGTTATGTTTACTTCAGCAATATCAAGTTCAATCAGCTTAGTTCATTAAAAATAAGTTAAATTCAATTAAGCAAGTCAAAAAAAAAGGATCTAATAAAAATAAGTTTAGTTCAATTCATAGAATCAGAATAAAGTTGACTTGAACAGAATATGGCCTAATAATTCAATGTAGAACCCCAAATCAATCAAGCAATTTTTTGACGATATCTAGAAAGCTTCATCTTTATTACGTTCGCGACTTTCTAAACCCTATTGTCCCGTTGGTTGAAAAGACTAGCATTGAGAAGAGAAGAGAAAAGAAATGAAAATGGATGAACAAACTCAAGCAGTGCTAAGTTGAAGGGGATGTTCATTATGAGCATGTTGCACCCACTAAGTGCTTCAACCTTCTCTAATCTTGATGCAGATACGTAAACAATTGTAATTGTTAAAATAAATTATGATTCTTAAACAATTATGAATGAGAAATTTAAAAAAGGACAAAGATTGCACGCCCAACAACCTAATGGAATTACCAGTTACTTTACACATTAATGTTAACCTAGGATTTCATTAAGTTTGTTCGATTGGAGCCATATTTAGACAATCGTTGGTGGCCCTAATGCAGAGGCATTTTGCAATTGTAAAGTACACAAGATTTCAAATGTGTTGATTCTATGCTTATTCAACATGATGTTCACTTACACCGATGGCTGGTGGGAAGGAGCGCTTTGATGCAAAATACTGCCCACGATGCATAATGTTATTAATTGTTGACTAACAATCTCAGTCGCTGAACAAACACTTATAATGCTTTACAACAAATTCAATTCTTCTGTTACATGATTTTTATGCATGCAACGTGAATTGGTATGACAAATATTGAACAAAAGATAGTATTGATAATCGTGAATGCTCAGAAATGTCCCAAAATGCACCAACCTGCTTTTATCCTCTCTGATCCGCTAACCTCAAATCCAAAATGCTTCTAACTACTCGAAAGTGCTTCAAACTGCTCCGACCCACCAAACACTCCTTAGAAATGCTCATAACAAACACATCCGACAAGGAAGACCTCAAGAGATGGAAGGAAGCGAATGGGACAAGAAGCTAACATTAATAATGTGGTGCAAGATGTTGATGGCTCATGATAGATTGAGTTGTATTTTAAAATTAACAGAAAAATATCAAGCAATAGGTTATTGAATATCTATGGTTGGAGGTCTGGTCCTACTAAACCTAAAGAGTTTCTGTAATTCAAAACTTAAATGGTGTTAATAGTATCCAAAATTCATGCTCAGACTTGTATACGATAAACTTATAGCTTTCCACTTTCCTCCCTTACACCTTCCACCCCAAAAGAACCCAAAAAAAAAGAAACAAGAAAAAAACCCTTATATATCAATATCATTGTTACTCCATAGTCTGTCTATAAATCATAATTAATTTGCTTGAGAGCATTTCCAGCCAGAGTTCCAGTTTGTGGAACTCCGGCGTGTCATATCAGCAAAAGTTCCACAGTTCTGGAACTTGCATTCCTTCATTTTTCCAGCCAATGAAACTCATTCCAGGACAAATGATTTAATATTTGTTAATGGAGCCCACCACTAAACATATTTTATTAGTTTTATGTTGTCAATTTTGTTTTTGGATATTTGGTTTTGTATAAGTTAGAAATAATTTTTATTTCCCAAATGAAAGAATATGTAATTTATGTTTCCAGAAAATGTATTAATTTATTTTAAATTCTCTAAAAATTGATGAGTTAAATTGTATTGGCTAAACATTGAAAGCAAATAGAATATAACGTAGAATTCAATTGATACAAATGCAAATATGAAGGATTGACATTGAATAAAATTACAACCCGAGTGTTCGATATTTAAAACACTAATATTAGACGACGAAGGTTGAACATTTTTACGAAAAACAACACAAATGAATGACGAATAACACTTGACACCTATGATTGTGAGCTTTGTTGCGCCCTATATCGATTCCATATTTCCTCGACAAGGTCTGATTGGAGACGTGCAAGTAGCGCTGGGTTATGAATTTCTAAAACTCTACGAAGGTAGGCTGCATAGCACGGATGACGGTCCCGTTGGACACTTGGTTGCGGGGTGTTGTCCTCCACATCATCGTAGTCGAAAGTAAGGTCATACGAATCTCGTTCGTCCTCGACTATCATGTTATGAAGTATAACACATCCCTTCATTGTCATACCCGACTTAGCTTTGTTCATATTTCGAGCAGGATCGCGAATGGGTGAAGCGGGCTTGTAGAACCCCAAATGCTTTTTCCACATCCTTCCTAACAGACTCCTGACATTCAGTGAACAATCTTACCTTAGGTCCTTGGGGAAGAGGCATAATCTTCACAAATGTTGCCCATTTTGGATAAATACCGTCGGACAAAAAATATCCAATATTATACTTGCGACCGTTCACAACGTACTCACATTTTGGAGGCCGACCCTCATACACCTCTTGGAAAATATCGGATCGGTGAAGAACGTTTAAGTCGTTGAGACTACTCGGGCACCGAAAGAAGGCGTGCCATATCCAAAGGTCATATGAAGCAACCGCTTTAAGAATTAAGGTGGGGACTCTGTAAATCCCTTTTGCGAACATTCCCTTCCAATCTGATGGACAGTTCTTCCATTCCTAATGCACAAAATCTATACTTCCTAACATGCCGGGAAAATCACGGGCCTCGGCAACTTGCAATAGTCGATCAACATCAGCTTATGTTGGTTTTCTCAAATACTCGTCCCCAAGCACTTGTATGACACCGGCAGCAAAGTTTTTTAGGCACTCCATAGCCGTGCTTTCTCCAATTTTTAAGTACTCATCAATATAATCTGTCTATATCCCATAGGCGAGCATACGCATCGCTGTGGTGCAGTTCGTGAGCGGTGACAACCCATGCCTATCAATACCATCGTACCTCAACTGGAAGTACTCAAACCGACTACTAAGGGTGTCAACAATGCGGAGGAACAAGTGTTTCCGCATCCGAAATCTATGCCAAAAGTGGGTTTCGTTGTAGATGGAGTCATTTGCAAAGTAATCTCTGTGGAAGCAATCGTGTGCATCTTCCCGATCTCTCTGAATGAATCTTTTCTTCTTTCTTGGTCGTTTGGATGAGGAAGCTCTGCCCTCTCATCTAAGTTGTCTAAGTTTCAGAGCTAACTCTAATGACTTCACGTGAGGCTGAATGTTGAGTATGGTTTCCAGTATTGGTGAGTCATCACTAGAAGAGGATGACTCCAGTATGAAGCTAAAACCATCTATTGATTCAGTGGAAGATAAAGAAGATAGCTGACTCATTTTGTAGTACTTGTGACAAAAGTTTACAAATGTTTGGGAAATTTACAAATTAATATAGTAAATTAAGAGATCATCATAGTTAAAATTGAACATATAAAAATTGAACTCATTAAAATGAAATTAAACATCATAGCTAAAATCCAACATATTAAATCCAACGTTATGATGTGCACTTAAAATGGAACTCATTAAAATAAAATTAAACATTTCATTGCACAACACAAAGCGGTTCAATCACAACAAACACTTTGGAAAAGAAAGAACAATAAAAGCACAAGGTAAAGAATATATTATTCCTAGGACATAGGTGTCAATCTAAAGAAGGGCTAGCATTAGACGAGGACGATGTTTGGCGGTATCGGCTCCTAAATTCTTCTTGGAGTGGACCATATCACGCTTGATCCTCATGGCATATGTTAGCAATGTTCATTCTCAATATTTTGTCCTCGCACTTCATCACCTGCAGACGCTGATAAGAGTCTCTTAGTTCAACACTTTCTTAGCTGCATCTGCCTTCATCTTAGCGGCCTCTGCTTTCTTCTCTTGTGCGAGGACATATCTTTCCCATATGGTGCTGTTCTTCACATTTGTTGTCCCCAAGGTTGACAGCTCCTTGGTCACAACATCAAGCACAAAGTCATGCGCTTTCTCCTTTGCCTTTCTTTTGACGAATTTTCTTCCCATGGGGCGGATCAGCTCACTAACTTCGTCCGTTGATGTATCTTCACTAATAGGAGTTGTTGGTGTGCCAGGTGCTGGGTGTGCCTGATGTCTCACTCTCAGTGTACTCAACCACCTTATTGATCCTCAAGCGTTTAGAAGTGACGCTGCAGATTGATCGCAATTGACCTCCCATTTTGATTGGTCCTTTGGTAGCACCCACCAATGCATCAGGTCGAACGGTTTGCCTACCATATCAACGTATAGATCTTGGGCTGTCTGCATAATGTCATCCTCGTTCACCTCACTTGGATTTACCGATAAGCCTGGCTCACACAAGCGGTCCACTTGGACATAAGTGGAGCTGCTCGGTTCCCGCGGGCATTGCAAACTTTTGCCGTTTTCTTCACAGCTCCATTGAGAGCGTGCTGGTTGTAGGCACTTGCCACCTTTGTCCAGAACCCCATTGTCCTTTAGTCAGCTCTAATAAGGGGGTTTGTGCTGACATTAATCCACGATGTGACCAAGTAGGCGATCTTCTTCCAATGTCCACTTGGAAGCCACACCACCACTCTCATTGTGGGTGGGGTTGGGTGGAAGACAGGGTGTTGATGAGGTCGTCTTATCAGGTGGGGGTAGCTGATAAGGAGGGAGCATTGACTGTAGTTGAAATTTAAAATTGGAGGGACGTTCTGGCCTTGAAGGGGAATGTTTGGTGATGGTTGGGGATATTGCGGATGTGGGTATTGTTGAAGGTATTGTGGATAGTATTGCCAACTTTGAGGGTTTGGGACAATGTTCATATTATTCGGGGCATCCCGTTGTGAATTATCCTCGATAAGTAAGTTCATGAAAGATTGTGGGCGATTAGGATCCATTTTTGTGTGTAACACCTATAAGTTAATCAAAAATGTTTGGATTTAAATTTTCAATTATATCATACATGTTTACACATGCTAACAAAATGTTTAATTTCACATATTCAATTTACTCATCAAATGAATTAAATCTTCACACAAATTCTTAATTTCTAAAACATCAAAGTGCACATATTCTATGACTAAGCAAGTTCAAGAAATACATTATTATGGTAATGACCATTTAAACTCTAATTCACATTTAACATTTAATTTCTACACATCTTCTTATACTTCCTAAGACATTAAACTTCCATAAAAAATTTAATTTCTAGAACACATCTTCTTCTAATTTCTAAAACATACCAAAAATATCTAATTTCAACTAAATGTCAAATTGCACATATTCTAAGCCCAAGAAAGTTCAAAAAACACATTATTGTGTTAATGAACATTTGAACTCTAATTCACATTTAAAATTTAATTTCTACACATCTTCTTATACTTTCTAAAACATTAACTTCCATAAAAAATTTAATTTCTAGAACACATCATCTTCTAATTTCTAATTTGTACAAAAAATACTTAATTTCAACTAAATGTCAAATTGCACATATTCTAAGACTAAGGAAGTTCAAGAAATACATTATTTTGTTAATGAGTATTTAAATTCTAATTCACATTTAAAATTTAATTTCTACACATCTTCTTATACTTTCTAAAACGTAACATTAAACTTCCATAAAAAATTTAATTTCTAGAATACATCATCTTCTAATTTCTAATCTGTACAAAAAATACTTAATTTCAACTAAATGTCAAATTGCACATATTCTACACTAAGGACGTTGTCAAATTTAATTTATAAAACACATATGTAATCTCTAATTTACATTTAAATTTTAATGCTAAACATTTTCCTCTAATTTCTAAAACATTAAACTTCCATACATATCTAATTTTACTTCTGTGAAACATATGAATAATTTCAAGTTGCCAAATTTAATTTCTTAAAAAGTTTTAAGACATTTCTAATCCTGCCAATTTTTTTTTTAAAAAAATATTGAAGTTCTTCATATTCCAACATATTTTAACATTAGAACAATCCAACCAATTACAATGACACACTAAATTTCAAAAAAAAAAAAAATCACACACTTCATTACTAATTAACATGTTTTAAAATTAAACCCTTTTCTTCATTTTTGTAATAAATAAAAATTTAAACCCTTGCATTGCCCTACCATTTTTAAAAGAGATGATTGTATTTTCTAAACATGGTCACTTTTACACATTTCTAATCCTAACAATTTTTTTTTTCAAAAAATATGGACACACTTCATATTCTAACATATTTTACAATTACATCAATCTCACCAATTACAAATTAATAAAAACAATTATTCTTACATTTTTCTTATCGTACCAATTTCAAAAAAAGAAATCACACTTTATTTCTAACATATTTCAACTACTACTCACATTTCACATTTTTAATTAAATTAACAAATTTATATTACAACAATATCATATCCTAACATGTTCACTTGTTACAACAACTACTCACTTGTCACATTACTAAATTTAGATTTACAAATGCTAATTTTTCCTTCCAACATAATAGCATTTAAACTTATTCACATTTCAAATTTTGAATTTATAAGCACAAAAATTGTATGTTCATTTTATTCCCACATGTACACAACATTCTAACTAATAAACATTTTAAATTATAAATTACATTTCTAAACATTTTTTAATTTAACATGTCAATGTTTAATTACGTAATCATACAATTAAAGAATTTTAAATTTCATAATGCCAAATTCCAAAATTTTACAATTCAAGCATATAAATTCAACCATTTAAATTTCTCAAATTAACTTAAACATGCTCACATATACACATTTCACATTTTACCCATTCAACAAAATTTTCCCACAATTTCATTTAAAAAATAAACAAAAAGTTAGAATTTCTTATAATTTTCTTCACTTCACTTTAATCTTGATCTTCAACTTCGATACCTCCAAATAATGTCTAAAAAAACCACAAAACAAAATTTATTAGTTCAAATATATAACTCAAAATATTAACTTCATTAAAAACAAAAAAAAAAAAAGTTACATAAGAAATATTTTACTTACCCTAGTTTTTCCTCTTCAACCTTCAATTTCTTTCAAAACTCACAAAAATCAAAATCACAACAGCAATGAGGAATTTTTATGTCGGAGTGAGAGTAAAATTCAGATAAAATGTCCTCCTTCAACCATATATTTATACACAAATTATTCAACCAAAAAAAAAAATAAAACCAGGCCAAATAGCTGTTGGACCTTGGTCATGGTGTCCAACGGCTACTTCCCCTGCCCAACTTACCAAACCAGCAGCGCTGTCTAACAGCTACATTGCTTTTTGTTTTTCTTTTTTGCCTCCACCAAAATGCAGCACCTCACATTAGAGAGGCACATAAAATGCGTCGTTTTGCTCCAGAAAATGACCAAAAAAAAAAGGTAACGCGGGGCAGAATGCCTAAGCATTCTGCCACACATATTAGTCTCTCGTTTCTCCCGCTGGCAGAGGCTCCCCAACACGCGTGTCACATGCGGCCCCCCTCCCCCACGCGTTCCTCACGCTGCTAGTGCTCTAAGGCCATCCGCAGCCCATTGTCATACGTGTAAGGGTTGGGCCCCCGTGTGACACGCGTTGGCCCCAGCCCATTACATGCGTTGCAATGAACGGGGGACGGAACCGGGCATAGTTCTGCCCTGCATTCCTTTTTTGTTTTGTCGTGTAGTGTTGCCGAAATGCATCGTTTTTGTTGCCTGGCCATAAATACTGCACGTTGTTTCAATCCATGTTTCGCCCCCCGAAAAAAAGAAAAGCTCGGAAACTGGTGTTTGCATTCGGGACTTGGGCCAATTTAATGGGCTAGCCGTTGTAAGCAACGGCTAATTTGGGTTTGGGGGGTTTTGTTTTTGTTTTTCTTTTTGTTAGTTAAATTGTGTGTATAAATATGAGATAATCGTGTGGAAAATGAAATTTAAATTATCTCTCTCATTTTTATCTCAATGTGAAATATTATTTGCTGCTATTTGAAGAAAAGTCTTTGAAGTGAAGGGGAAAAAATTGTGGTATGTGGTAAATAATTTTATTATTGAGTGATGTTTATTGATTTAATTAAATTAATTGAATGTAGTTGTAATTTTGAACTAATTACTTTTATTTATATGGTGTTGTTGTTAGATATTTCAGAGGTGGATTTGTGAGCTTGAGAAGAACCAAGATACAGTGAAGTGAAAAGAACAAATTTGTAAGAATCTTTTGTTATACATATTTTATGTTCTTAGATGTTATGTATAATATGATAACATTTTAAATCACATGATTAATTTGAAGAAGCTAATGTGAAATTTTCAAATTTTAATTGTTAGATTAGGTATATGTTGGTAGATGTTATGTTTAATATTTAATAGAATTTCTTTAGTGTTAAACGTATGTTTAAAAATTAAGAATTTTCATTACTTGATGAAAATTTATATGTGTGAAGTTGAATATGTGTAAGGGAAGTATGAAGTTTTCATGAATTAAGTTGGTAGAAATTGGAATGAGAAAAAGTGAAAATTTGAAAATTTAATTAGTTTGATTTATTTGTTAATTTAGTATGTTGTGATTAACATTTGTACATTTTAATTAATGTGATAACATTTTAAATCACGTGATTAATTTAATGAAGCTAATGTGGAAATTTTAAATTTTAATTGTTAGATTAGGTTTATGTAGTTAGATGTTATGTGTAATATTCAATAGAATTTCTTTAGTGTTAAATGTATTTTTAAAAATCAAGAATTTTCATTAATTTGTGGAAATTTAAATGTGTGAAGTTGAATATGTGTAAGGGAAGTATGAAGTTCTCATGAATTAAGTTGGTAGAAATTGGAATGAGAAAATGTGAAATTTTGATTTTCAAATCAGCTTGATTTATTTGTTAATTTAGTATATTGTGATTAATATTTGTACGTTTTAATTAATATGATAACATTTTAAATCATATGATTAATTTAAAGAAGCTAATGTGAAAATTTCAAATTTTAATTGTTAGATTAAGTTTATGTTGTTAGATGTTATGTTTAATATTTAATAGAATTTCTTTAGTGTTAAACGTATTTTTAAAAATCAAGAATTTTTATTAATTTATGGAAATTTAAATGTGTGAATTGAATATGTGTAAGGGAAGTATGAAGTTTTCATGAATTAAATTGGTAGAAATTTGAATGAGAAGAAGTGAAACTTTGAAAATTTAATTAGTTTGATTTATTTGTTAAGTTAGTATGTTGTGATCTACATTTGTATGTTTTAATTAATATCATAACATTTTAAATCACATGATTAATTTGAAGAAGCTAATGTTAAAATTTCAAACTTTAATTGTTAGATTAGGTTTATGTTGTTAGATGTTATGTTTAATATTTAATAGAATTTCTTTAGTGTTAAACGCATGTCTAAAAATCAAAAATTTTCATTAATTTATGGAAATTTAAATGTGTGAAGTTGAATATGTGTGGCAAAGTATGAAGTTTTCATGAATTAAGTTGGTAGAAATTGGAATGAGAAAAAGTGAAAATTTGATTTTTTAATTAGTTTGATTTATTTGTTAAGTTAGTATGTTGTGATTAACATTTGTTTGTTTTAATTAATATGATAACATTTTAAATTACATGATTAATTTAAAAAAGCTAATGTGAAAATTTCTAACTTTAATTGTTAGATTAGGTTTATGTTGTTAGATGTTACGTTTAATATTTAATAGAATTTCTTTAGTTTTAAACATGTATTTAAAAATCAAGAATTTTCATTACTTTATGGAAATTTAAATGTGTGAAGTTGAATATGTGTAAGGGAAGTATGAAGTTTTCATGAATTAAGTTGGTAGAAATTGGAATGAGAAAAGGTGAAACTCTGAAAAATTTAATTATTTTGATTTATTTGTTAAGTTAGTATGTTGTGATTAACATTTCTATGTTTTAATTAATATGATAATATTTTAAATCACATGATTAATTTAAAGAAGCTAATGTGAAAATTTCAAACTTTAATTGTTAGATTAGGTTTATATTGTTAGATTTTATGTTTAATATTTAATAGAATTTCTTTGGTGTTAAATGTATGTTTAAAAATCAAGAATTTTTATTACTTTATGAAAATTTGAATGTGTGAAGTTGAATGTGTGTAAGGGAAGTATGAACTTTTCATGAATTAAGTTGGTAGAAATTGGAATGAGAAAAAGTGAAACTTTGAAAATTTAATTACTTTGATTTATTTGTTAAGTAAGTATGTTGTGATCAACATTTCTATGTTTTAATTAATATGATAACATTTTAAATCGCATGATTAATTTAAAGAAGCTAATGTGAGAATTTCAAACTTTAATTGTTAGATTAGGTTTATGTTGTTAGATGTTATGTTTAATATTTAATAGAATTTCTTTAGTGTTAAATGTATGTTTAAAAATCAAGAATTTCTATTAATTTATGTAAATTCAAATGTGTGAAGTTGAATATAAGTAAGGGAAGTATGAACTTTTCATGAATTAAGTTGGTAGAAATTGGAATGAGAAAAAGTGAAACTTTGAAAATTTAATTAGTTTGATTTATTTGTTAAGTTAGTATGTTGTGATTAACATTTCTATGTTTTAATTTATATGATAACATTTTAAATCACATGATTAATTTAAAGAAGCTTATGTGATATGTGTAAATTTTAATTGTTAGGTTAGGTTTGATTTATTAGTCGTGCGTTTTCATTAATTTGATTTATTAAATTTTCGAAATTTAAATGTTAATAAGTGAAAATTTGATATTTTTTATTGATTTGATTGGTCAAATTTGGTATGTTAAGTTAGTATGGTTTAATTAATATTTTTGATTTAGTAACTTCGGTACGTTCATGTTGAATTAATCATTAAGTTAGTATGCATGATTTATTATACAAGTGGTATGTTCATTTAGTTTAAAATTTAAATGTTTAAATGTGTAGTTCTAACTCATATAAATGTTTATTCAGTATTATATAGCTTGTTAATATTTTGTAATATTTTGTTTTTTGAATTAGATGAAATTGAATTGAATACTTTAGATTGAAATTAAAAATATAACTACAATGCAGGTGAACCTTCTAATGGACTCGAATGACACACAATCATTCATGCACCTACTTACCGAAGACGAGTCACAAAGTGAACTTGAAAATAGTTTAAACCGTTTCCCATGCCCCCCGAATTGGTAACATTACCCACCACATAACCCTCCACCTTATTTCTAACAACATCCGTCACAATACCCCATAAATTGGCAACATTATCGTCCACCACAGAACACCCCACCACAAAATTTTAGCTATGGATCAATGCCCCTTCCATGTTACCCACCTCAACCTCCTCGTGCAACCTCAGCAACACCTCAACCTCCTCGTACGACCTCACCAGCATCTTGTCCTCCGCCTACTAATAACCCCAAGAGCAAGGAAGGTGGTGTACAACCCCCTAAGTGGACATTAGAGGAGGATCGCTGCTTAGTGAAGTCATGGATTAATATGGACACCAATCCAATCACCAGGGCTAATCAAAATTCAGCTGGTTTTTGGACTAAGGTGGCCAACATCTTCAACCAGCATGCTTCCGACGATGCTACAAAGAGAACGGGGAAGGTCTGCAATGCCCGATGGAATCGAGCCGCTCCATTAGTTTCTAAATGGTGCGCTTGTGTGGGTCAGACATACCGGGCAAAGCCAAGTGGTGCAAACGAGGATGATATTATGCAAAATGCCCAAGATCTTTATGTTAGTATGGTGAAAAAATCTTTTGATCTCATGCATTGGTGGGTCTTACTGAAGGACTAACCAAAATGGGAGACCTTCTGCGATTAATCTGTAGAAGCGTCTTCCAAATAGCTCAGAGTAAATGAGGTGGGGGCGTACTCCGAGAGTGACACCCCTAGCGCTACCAGCACCCCTACAACTCCTGCCAGTGAGGGTACACCAACTGAAGTAGTTGATGGGCTTATCCGCCCCATCGGAACAAAAGCTTCCAAGAAAAAGGCAAAGGAGCAAGTCGCAGACTCGGTGTAGGATATCGTGACCACCGAGATGTCAACGTTACGGGCAACAAATGTGAAGAATAGCACCATGTTTGAGCGATATGTCCTAGCCCAAGAGAAGAAGGCAGATGCAGCTGTAAAAGCTGTTGAGTTAAGGTATCGACAGTAATCCCTGGAAGAAAGGAAGCAGCGTCCTAATGAGATGAAGTACGAGGATAAAATTTTGAAAATGAACATATCAGAGATGCGTCCTGAAGATCAAGCTCGATATGGCCCAATTCAAGAAGAAATTGGGAGTCGCTACCGTCAAAACTCGTCCTCCTCTGATATTGACCTTTCTTTAGATTGATTACTCAGTTGTAGTTTTTGCTGTTATTGTGTTTTCATGAAACATTAGTTGTACTACAAACCTTTTCATTTGTTTAATGACATCTTTATTGCTAAGTTGTTTCTAAGTTGATGCATTATGTATAAATTTGCATTAGTTGTTTTTAATTTATTTTTTGTAAATGTCACAAGGTTAATTTCCTAATATATAATTTTTATTTCACTTACATTTATAACGTTAAGTTTAGATGAATAGGTATTCAACAATGAGTGATTCATCATCCTCCTCTACAATGTCAGCCTCAACAGATGGTTTGAGTTTCATCCTAGAAGAATCTAGCGATAATTCACCAATATTGGAAAATATCGTCAACAATGAAAATGGCTCGAAGTTGTTGGAGTTGGCCCTAAAGATGAGACACATTAGACAACAAAATAGGGCTTCATCATCATCACGAAGACCCAGGAAAAAGAAAAGATTTGTAAAGAGAGATCGACAAGAAGCACACGATCGCCTCTACAAAGACTACTTCGCTAAAGACTCCATCTACAACGAGACCCATTTTCGGCGTAGATTTTGTATGCAGAAGCACTTGTTCCTTCGCATAGATGGCGCCTTAGAGAGTCATTTTGAGTACTTTCAATTGAGATACAATGGTCTCAGTAGGCGTGGGCTGTCGCCACTCACCAAGTGCACTGCAGCCATGCGCATGTTGGCTTATGGTATATCGGCTGATTGTGTTGATGAATACTTAAAGATTGGTGAAAGCACAACTATGGAGTGTATGAAAAATTTTGCCGCTGGAATCATTCAAGTGTTTGGGGAAGAGTACCTAAGAAAACCAACACAAGCTGATGTTGATCGTTTATTACAAGTCGCAGAAGCCCGAGACTTTCCGGGTATGTTAGGGAGCATCGAATGTATGCACTGGGAATGGACGAATTATCCCACGGGTTGGAAAGGAGTATTTGCGAAAGGGGTATATAAAGTTCCCACTTTGATTCTTGAAGCTATTGGTTCCTATGATCTTTGGATATGGCATGCATTCTTTGGGTGCCTGAGAACCCTCAATGATTTAAATGTCCTCCATCGATCCAATATTCCTCAAGAGATGTGCGAGGGTTGGGCTCCAAAATGTGAATATGTTGTCAACGGTCGCAAGTACAACATTAGGTACTTTCTGTCTAACGGTATTTATCCGAGGTGGGCCACCTTCGTGAAGACCATCCCCTTCCTCAAGTAGCGAAGACAAAATTATTCGCTGAATGTCAAGAATCTATTAGGAAGGATGTGGAGAGAGAATTTGGGGTTCTATAAGCTCGCTTCGCCATCATCCGTGGCCCTGTATGAAACATAGATAAGGTTGAATTGGGTATGACAATAAAGGTATGCATTATAGTCCACAACATGATCGTCGAGGACAAGCGTGATTCGTATGACCTTAGTTTTGAATATGATGATGTGGAGGACAACACCCAGCAACGTAATGTCGAACGGAACCATCATCCATGCTATGCAGCCTACCTTCGTAGAGTACAACAAGTTCATATACTACAAGAAAGACTGAAATTTGTGACCGCTTTTTTGTGACTGCTTGAAGACAGTCACATTTTGTGACTAATTTTGTGACCAATATAAGGTAGTGAGAATTTTCTGACCACGAGTTAGATAGTGTGAAATGTAGTCACATTTTATGACCGATTTTCACACTGATATAAAATCAGTCATAAATTTTAATTTTTCAAAACTTAACACATTTTTTCTTTAATTTTAAAGTTGGGACTGATTTTTTTTTAAAAAAAATTGAGACTGATTTTGTGACTAAAAAAAAAGTTAAATTTCGGTCACAATCTTGATGAAGTAATAAAAACAACCCTAGCTATCTAAACCTTCATTCAATTCTTTCTCAGCCTTTGCACGCAGACACCCCCTCGACCCCCTGGAGTTATTCACATGCAGACACCCCCGACCCCCTGGCCTCTTCGCACACAGACACCTGACTTCGCCCCCTCTTCGCACGCCGTCGTCGTCGCCGGCAGCTCATGTTCTCTCTCTCCCATCGTCGCCGGCAGTAGCTTACTCATCTCTCTCCCATCGTCACCGGGGTGCTTCACAGTTTCGCCCAACTCGCCCAGACCAAGCCGTCGCACGCCAACTCGCACCCTGTTGTTTCTGCTGTACCCATCTCCAGCGCCGGCCAGTGAAGCCCACATCTGGCCCACAACTTGCACACCCGTCACGCACCAGAGTTGTTCGTGGTCGTTCCTTCGAACTCATGTCTGTGTTCTCAAAGTTGATGTAATTGAATTCCAGATTCTTAATTTTGAGTAAAAATTTTTAATTTTCATTTTGAATTCTAAGTAATTAGCAGAAAAATTCAGACATTGGCTCTCTATTTGGAAATTTTGCTGCTCCGTTCTGGGTAATTGAATGTTGCTCGAGTTCGTGTTACTTCTTGTTGCTTGAGTTCATGGTCTTGTTATTTCCCAATATTGGTGTAATTGAATGTTGACACCCTGGCTCAAAGTGCATACATTTCTGCCATTTTGTGGCAGCACTAGCAAGGTATTAATGCATGATTACTCCTTTATCTATAGTTGAAGCGCGCTCCATGAATAGGAGCCCAGAATCTCTCATTGACAGATGTAACTCACCGGATATTACCATTAAAAGGGGAAAGAAAAGGCTTCTTATGAGTAATGGATGCTATGTCTGAAGGTCATGAATCCTCACACCTGAGACTTAAAGATAGTAGCTTGTAACGTTTGTGAATTGTCAGAAGTTGTGAAAATATTTTTATTCCCTTTATTACTATTGTCTTTACTAAGGATTAAAAAAAGAAGGGGCTCAGTGAAATTAGTTTGTGGCATTTTGAAATCTGAATTACAATCCACTTGTATGACAAAAACACTTGCCTTAGAGGAAAATGAACATGAATATGTCTGGTCTTGTTTCTTTTTTTTAAAAAAATGGTATGGTTTATGATACTTATAAGGCGCATAAAAATTGTGTAGAAACTTTTAGTGTTCTGTTTTGATGTTTATTGTATTGCATTTTAGATCGTGTGTGTGTGTTTTCAAATGTTTATGCATTCCAAATGGATCAGACCAAATATGAGTGATTTAATACAAGGATTTAGAAACCAAACCAAGATAAGTTTTTATTTTTTTTATGTGATCTGTGTCATTAGACATAGGCTATTCATGTGAGCCACTTGATTCCATTTTCTGCCACAACGCCACCAAAGGCTGAAGTAATGGAGCCAAGATCTAATCTTATAGGGTTTAACTATACTTGTTCTAAAAAATGTTTAGGATGTGGGTTGATCCTCCCTCTGTTTTCGGTTCTGTTGCCCTGTTGCTGCAGGTCTCGGTTTGCAACCCAAAAAGGGTGAAATGGTTGAATTTTTTAAGGGTTTAGGTTTATATTTACTGGAAGGTACAATCCCCCATATTAACACATTGATTCATTGCTTGAGATTTTTTAGGTACTGAGAACCACACTTCTTATGCTATAAATACTTACTTCTGGAGGAACCTTGTGCTTCAAGCTGTGATTTTGCTATTGTGTGAGTTAACACTGATCCTAGC
Organism: Carnegiea gigantea; assembly: GCA_029747015.1. Classification (NCBI taxonomy): domain Eukaryota; kingdom Viridiplantae; phylum Streptophyta; class Magnoliopsida; order Caryophyllales; family Cactaceae; genus Carnegiea; species Carnegiea gigantea. Next base: position 116,029 of record JAKOGI010001760.1, read on the forward strand.
AGTAAGTTCAAATGATATAGATTACATGAGTGTTGCTAGCATTTTAGAATTTATGTAATAAATAAAATCAGAGAGTATAACATTTTGGGTGTTGTCTATTTGTTTTAGGTACTGGTTCTTGCATATACTCATCTTCCGCAACATCAACTACTGTGCATTCATCGACGTGTTCACCTGCAACTTCAGCATGCTCATCTGCAGCTATTGGGTATGATATTTAGTTAAGATATTGTTGTTTTGCCCACCCACGCCTCCGTTACTCTCCCCTGCCCAGCAGCACCTCCATCTCTCTCCCCCTTCCCATCAATCAACTCTGTCATTGCTCCCGACAACTCCCCCTCATTCCGAATGATCCATTAAACATAGATTGGAGGTTTTCACCTCGAATTCTGTGTTTGGACTAATTAGAATCCCAAACAATTAGGACTTTTTTTTTTTGGTAAAGGACAACACGGACGATATTTAAGCCCAATCAATTAAGCTAACTGATATCATAAATACGACTAATCATCCTAATTCATTTACAAAAAATAATACGTAAAAGGGTAAAACGGGGAAGGAGATAAATTATGAAATAAACCTCATATAAGACACTAATGTCACATGTTTTAGTTATGTAGATCATTTATCTTGGAAATAAGTATACAGACCTCTATTGCTAATTTTGAGGTGTATATATAGACCTCTACCTTGATGCTAAAAACCGGTAATAATTAGTAGTTATTATATGTTATTTTTTGTTGTTGTAAAGGAAATGAATTGAACAATGAGGATGAAATAGACAAAACAAAATGTATACATTCATTAAGGCTTTGGCTTATTATATAACATAGATTAGTTAAATTGTGTGATTATTTTGGCCATTTTTATGAACAAGCATTTAAATATTTATTTGTCTTTTGAACTAACCTAATATTTTAAATTCTTTTTAATATAGGAAAAGTAAAAAAAAAAAAGATTTGCGGAGATCCAATCATCAACAAGAGAATGAAGATGAGGGTGAGGATGAGGCTGAGGATGAGGATGAGGATGACGTATGATTGTTATGCAAACAATATTTGATAGTATCATGTGTTTTGCTTTGTGTTTTGGATTACTTGAATGATGTTGAACCGTTGTAATTTAAATTTGAATGTTTGATATTAAACTACTTGGGTGGGAATCTTATATGGATGTTATGAAACTATGGAGTTTGGTCTTAAACTACTTGTGTTGAAACCTTATTTGGTTTTGGAACTATGAAGTTTGGCACTAAGTTACCTATGTTGGGAGACTTTTAGTTATTATGAAGCCATGAAGTCTGGTTATCATGTATATGTAAATATGTATTATATTTTTGTAAATTCAAGGAGACAATCACTATACAAATACATGATTTCAGTTTTTACAAAAAAATCAATCACAAAAACAGTCACAAATTATTTTCCACCAAACCATAATCGGTCACAAATACGGTCACAAAATGAGCAAAATTGTCAACAATATCGATCACAAAGACGGTCACAAACAACGATAGTTGCAATCTCAGTCACAAAATTCATGATTCACATCGGTCACAAAATCAGTCACAACAATAATTCGATCACAAATACGGTTACAAATCCGTCCTAAATTCTCACTGCAAAAGTGGTCTGAAAAACAGTGTCAAATATGATGTGATCACAAATTCGGTCACAAAAAGTGACCACAGAATCAATCACAAAAGTCGTCACAATTTGTAACTGAATCGGTCACAAAATCAATTTCCGACCAAGGGTTTTATGACCGCCGAATTCGGTCGCACAATCGATCACAAACAACATTTGTCACCGATTTTGCTCTATTTGTGATCGTTTTTCGGTCACAAACAGACGATTTTCTAGTAGTAACCCAGACTTACATGCGCATCTTCAATCCGACTTGGTCGAAGAAATATGGAGGCGACACATGGCGCGAAGAACATCGCAAACGTAGTTATTTTCTGTTATTTATCGATATTTGGCGATGTAATTTTTTTTAATAAAAATAGTCGAACGTTCGTGATGTGGTTTTTTGAACATGTCCAATCTTCATACTGCAATTTGTTTTCAATTGCGATCCTTCTTTGTATTGTGTTTAAATTGAATTGTACTTTCAATCCTTTTTTTTTCACTTGTTGGAAAAAAAATACAAAAAATTAATAATAGGAAAAATTAAAATCAATTTATACATTTTTATGTCAATAAAATAAATATTCCTTACTCTCGAAAAATAAAAACATTCACACATATTACAAAAGTTAAAACACAAACACAACATAAAAAAATAATAATAAATTAAGTTTAAATTGTGGGTTCTATGATAATTAATTTTTCTGAAATGAGTTGCAGTAACTAAAAAATTAAATAAAATATAAGTAAAACTCATGCTATTGTAACAGATCTGAGTTTTAAAAAATAAAATTCTAACTGAGCATGCCCTAGGTAATGGAATTTCCATAATGTGATACGCCATTATGTAAGTTGGGACCCATTAATAAATTCCTGTTGTGATGATTAACCTAATACTATCATTAACTGCTAAATGGTCAATGTAGAACCGATCCACACGAAAAGACCTTCATCATCTCCACTCGCTCTTTTTGCGTTCGGAAAGGAGATGGGGAGGGAACATCAAATTAAAACTTGAAAGTGATGTGAAGAGAAACAAACCCACCCACCTCATCTTCCCCATAGATTGCTGCAATCAATGCTCAATGGTCAATGTTTCAACTGGCCCACACCCATCATCTCCACTCGCCTTTTCCTGTTTCAATGTACCCACTCACTTTCTCTCTCTTTTTCATTGACCCTAAGAGCAAATTTAATGGTGAGTCAATTTTTTTGTTCATCGATGGAGGCATATTACTATCACATTAATCATCCTTCTAACTTTTTATCTCACTCTTTTCAGTGGAAGGCTTACGACTTTACTTTATCAAATAAAATAATACATATAAATCCTATATTTAACCATAAAATAATACCTATAAATCTACTCCATAACACATAACTTTATTTTTAAAATTTAAAAAAAAGAAAAACTAATAAAAAAATATTTTTAAAAAACAACACAAACCTCACAAGTGAGCTCGGGGCTCCGAGGCTCCCCCGTGAGGCGTGAGGCACGAGCCTCCTGCTGCAAGTCTTCCCTTGCCTCACCAGTCTCTCTCTCCTCCTTTTTCTCCTCGCGAGGTGACCATTGAGTTTGCTCTAAACAAATATCCATTTCAACCCTCAAAATTAATGAATAAATATAAATAATGAATAAGGAGTAATAAGATCTAACTATAAAGATGAATAAACAGTAAGAGTTGTGAGAAACTTTGTAAAGTAACTATTAAAAATAATTACCCTTTAAATTTATACTATATACATACGATTTATTTCAAAGTTTTATTTAAAATATTTTTAAAAATATTATTTAAATTTTTAGAAATAATAATATTAACATATCTGTAATTTATTTCCTTTTTTCTTCATTGAAGTAATTGAAGAAATACTATTTATTATGATAACTCTAAATCACATATTTTTAAAAATTTTATTTTTAAATAAAATCTTAATGAATAATTAATATGACACTTGTCACGACCGCAGCTCTCGAACTTAGTTTTATACATACATACATACATACATACATACATATATATATATATATATATATATATATATATATATATATATATATATATATATATATATATGAATTATATAATAGTAAGGAACACTAAGATCTAACTATAAAAATAATAGTAAGGCGGGATGAAAAGCATTAAAAATAATAAATAATATGAAATATGAAATATGTTTTTATACTACAACAAATAAGCCCTAAAATCAACTAACATTAATCCCAAAGCCGTTCTCATGAAGTTATAAATATTGTATAGGTAATCATATCGTTTTTTATTGGAACGAAACATACTGAATTTATGTCATATCGTACTGAGCTCATACCATGTTTGAATTTCAAAAATTTAAAGAATTAAAGTACAAAAATTTTGAAATTTTACTGTATAGGACGGTATTTGACCGAAAACATCATGCCGCTCGGTATTTGACAGTACAGAGCAATATTGACAGATATTTGATCGTTATAATACCGAACAATAGCTTGTATCGTTTCTTAACCGGTATAATAAGTTTCGGTCGATTCCGAATGATACGGTATACTATTTATAAAATTGCTTTCTCATATCTGTCTTGGCCGCTTTACGTAAGACACGAATATCGTACTCTCGAATCTTCAATCCATTTCCTTCCATTTTTGATGCACACCATCTTTAGATGGAGTTTGGAACAAGTTAAAATGGATGCTTAATGCTTTCTTCAAAAACCACCATCATAAAGTATTCTGAACTAAGTTTTTAGAAAAATAAAAAACAATGCAACTTGTTTCCAAAGGATACTAGGAGTCATAAGACAAAGCAAAGCAAGAGCAAAGCTATAATAAAATATAGCAGGGGGAGGTTTATATGGGGATGACTTTTCCTACTCATTCAACCCTACCAAATTGACAAATTTTGACTTGATGTAACAAAATTATTTCCATCTAATCATTGATCATGAAAAAGCGGATTATCTCCACCTAAATAAAAATAAGATAATTTAATTTAATTATAAGTCAAATTCCAACTAATTTTATGTTTAGTGAATTTGAAAATTTTGTGATAAATGAAAAATATTAAAATTTTCTTGTCAAGTTTATTGACTAAATTACCCATCCTATTCAAATAAGGCTAGTTTTCCTCCTAGTTGAAAGTTTGATTAATTTAATACGAGACAATGTCACAGCTCTTCTATGTAACATGATGCAATGATTTATACATAAAATTTAAAGTAGATACAACCAATCCTCTTTTTTTGGGGGGGGGGTCAGCTCCTACAAATTGTTTGTAGGGCAATTTCATGAAACTAATTTGTGCTCATACTCATCCATCAAATATCTAGTCCTGATGATAAAAGTCAATTCAAAAAAACATTACAATAAAAATATTAAATATTAAATTGCTAAAGTAGATGATATTTATTTTTTCTTAAAAGGAAGTCAATGATACTATGAAATTTTAAATATATTTGTTTAAAAATTATAAAACATTAATAAATGTGTGACAAATTAATCCAACAAACTTGCCTTTCTTTACTACGTCTTGAAATACATAAGTAAATTAATTAAAAAAAACCTCAAAAATTGTGATAGAGAGAGGGATAGGAATAGGGACAGGGAATTAGGGATGACTTCTCCTTGATTGAATCAACTGCCACCAAATCCGCAATCGTTGACCACATTTTCTTTCTTTTTTTTTTTTTGTTTGTTGATTTGCATCGTAATACATACATCTCATCTCAATAGTCATCCATGTCACACATCACCAAATGGACGATGCGTTACAACAGGGGAAACGGTGGGAGGAAAAACCCTAGATTTCTTTTTACACATAAACCCCAAAATAAAATAAAAAAGCCATAAAAGAAAAGAAAAAATAAAATAAAATAAAAAGGCACCCTTTAAATTTTCCTTTTTTTTTGGTTTTTGTTTTTAAATGGGGTGTTTGGTACGTGACGTATACCCACCACCACGGCCCCATCTTCCCACACTAAGTTTCCTAGAAATTCACCTCCATCCACTTTACTTTCGGTTGACCCGTTGACCAAAATAAAGCTAAAATCAATAAAATAAAGCAATTCTGTCCTTTTCCTTCAACGGCTCTGATCAAAACTGCTCTCTGGGGCCCAACCATCTTAGTCCGTTGGATCAACAACAGCTATCTCTTTTTCTGTTCAATACATCGGGGGGTGGGCTAAGATGATTCGAGGACCATGGCAGCAGCTGCGGACGCATCAGCGATGGACAATGAATGATTGTGATCGCCTTCGTACGTCACGATCAGCATCGATGGATCGTCCGATGCACGCTCCACATGCTTCCTTGCTGGACACCCCCGCACGCTACTACACTTGTAATATCCCCTACAAAAAAAAATTCAAATTAAAAAACTAAATTAAGCTGACAATTGGAGAGGATTACTTCAAATGAGGGAAATTGACCCTGGGATTTGATGGAATTACGAGTTCACCTTGGATGAGGAGACCCCTTGATTGGCTTCTGACCGTACTTCCTCCAGGAGTAATCATCCGGTGGAATATCCGCCATCTTCAAGCTTATCGCTGGTACTCTTACCACCCTCTTTGTCCTTGACTTCCTGTTCATCATAAATCCAACGGCTCAGATTCACTCTCTTAATTATCTTCACACTTTATTAATTGAATCACAGTTGTTAGACTTTATATAAGTCAACCAGTTTACTTATGTCTCACAACTTCACATTATGACATGAAAATATTAAGTAACATATTGAAATTGGAAAATTCATTAAAAAAATTTTAGGTGTTAATCTTCCAGTTCACAAAGTCAAATTATTGATATAGATATTAATTTCTAATTATGCAGACAAGATCTGGTAAGATCTAATGAACCGAAATTTCTACCAAATCGGCAATTAGAGGTCGGTCACTCATAAACCTTTCGGCTAAATTTCAAAATATCACAAATTGAAACGCTTCTAAATTCATAATCTGCACTGTGACGCTAATTTAACCTAAATTTAGCCATTTTTCCCAATTTCCACCGACAAACCTATATATGTCTGAATTTGTTTTTCAAAAAAAAAAAAAGGAATAAAGTAAAGCTGACCTTCGCTTAGAGCAATGGCAACGTCCAGAAGAACCGCCACACTTGGAGTCATCCATGGAGTTACACTTCCGCTTCAACGACGACGAAGAGAGAGGCGGTTTTCCGGCGGAAGAAACCTGCGACAAATTCGTAATCTGAAACCCGCCGGAGCACATCGACGGAGGCAAACTCTCGGTGTCGCCGGTCAACGACGAGATGTACGAGTTCGCGGCAGACATCGGCGGTGACGTCGAGAAATTAATCGTCGTCGATGCCGATTCCTTTTTCTCCGCCACCGTCTTCGGCTGCGGAAGTGGCGGCAGGCGCTGGATCTGAGAAGCTCCACCGCCGTGGACTCTCGTGAAGGCCGAGCCTGCGCCGCCGTGGATGATCGGCTTCTGGGGAAGTGGCGGCGGAGGAGGAGGAGGCGGTGAGGAGAGCGGACCGCGTCGGAAGCGCGCGTGGCCGGTGCGAGTGCGGTCGAGGAGAGAGATTACCTTCCTGAACTTGTTGACAGCGACGTCCGCCACCGCCTTGTAATCGGAATCATCGAATCGGAGCGAGGAGTTTCTAGAGTCGTTGCTGTTGTTGTTGAGTGAGGAGGTGGTGGTGTGGTGGTGGTCGTCCATCTGAGAGAGGAGTTTGATGAGCTTCTCGACACTCTGAAGGCCGGCCGCGGCGGCTTCTCGGACGGCGTTTTCCTCCATTAGAGCTGCGAAGCTCTCCTTGTAAGAGGAGGAGCTTGCCATGAGCTCCACTGCCATGGCTGAGGGTAGAGAGAGAAAGAAGAGAGAGAAAGGGAGAAGTAGAACAAGAAGAAGAACAGAGGATTTGGGGGAGACGAGGAGGGGCAGATATAATAGTAATGTAGAGAGAGAAAAAGAGAGAGAGAGTCAAAGTGATTGATGATGAGAGAGAGAGGGGGGGTATGCGAGGATGACTCAACTAATCTTGGCTTCATGTGGAGTCAAAGGCTACAGCCAATGAGAATCAGACACGTGGTTTTCCTGGGATTCCCAAAAAACTCTCTCTTACCTATAAAGAAATCAGAGATATTGTGGTCAGTACATTTGACCAGCCTTATACCTACTTTACTGTTCTCTCTCCTCCCGGGGGTAATTATGTCGTGAGCTTGGGTTCACATTTTTTGTGTGTATCCTATGTAGTGTGAATTCATTTTGGGTCCCTCTGCATTTTCAACACATGTAACCGTCGGTTTAGAGGAAGAAATGGAGCTGTTTTCTTGATTATTGACGCAGGTTGAATTTAGTCAGAAAAAGTAACGTTAATAGGTGTCACAAATTAGTTAGTAAAATGATTTCAACTCTCACCACAGTGAACTCGATAGAAAATTAAGCAAATGGACCAACGTTATAAGCACGAGAAACAAAATAATTATGGTATCACTCATCCTAGCTAAACTAAGTCCATTCTTGTATGTCAAAAATCACAACTAGAGCCGGATAATGGTCGTGCCATTTAATGAACAAGTTAATTTTGTATCAGCGTTAAAAATAGTTTAAATTTACTCAAACTTGAAAAATAACATATTTGCATATTAAAAGATATTGAAATCAATTCGATTCCTGTCTGCTTCGTGTTCTCCCAATAACTTCAAGTCATGTTATTTTGTCAGATCAGACTTTTCCAACTCTAATTAAGACTAGCAGTTAGAGGTTATAAGCGACTAAAAACATTTATTGTTAACATATACGAATGATATAGAGCAATTACTAGCAGTATGGGATAGGTTGACATTAAAAATTATATACAAATAGCAATTAGTGGTTAACATTTTTAAAATGCTAAAATTGAACAAGCCTTTTCTCAGTTCTTTTTTTTTTTTTTAATGTCATTAGCCTTTTTCTCTATTGAATATCGGTGGTACCTTGATTAAGGGTTGGTGCATAGAAACTCTCCCTACCTTAAATGGGTATTAATTTAATGTATGTTCTTTTTAATTTATTATAAGTATCTATTATTAATATTCAACAAAAATCAACATTCATCAACACTTATCAATGCCAATTAGCACTCATCGGTACTTAATCATATTTCCTACTGATAATTTCAATCATGACCAGTACTGATAGATATTTATTAGTAATGATCCGTATTGATCATCACTTATCAATACCGATCAATAATAAGTTACTTTTGATAAAATTAAAAGAATAGGTCCTTAGTCCATTCAATGTAACATTCTTGGAGCAATGCTAAACAATTTTAGGTTAAGTTTAATTCAAGTCAAACAATTTTTTTATGAAAAAGTCAAACGTATTTAGCATATGCACAATTCATGTATATTACTACTTTCTTCAAATTCCAATTCTTTTCCCCCAATCAAATAAATTAAATAAAACTAGATTAATTCATAATTGGATTCAGAAAAAGAAAAATTAGAAAACCATTATTTTTTTGGGGATCACCGTACTTTTTTTTTTTTTTTGAGGTTAGAAAACCATTATACCTGAAATTTAAGCTTGAAATTCAAACACAAAAAAAGAATCATAAAGGTACCCAATATTTTTTGAACTGTCACAAATTCGAATGATTTCTTTTATATAATAAGACTTTAGTGCTTTACTATCCCCCTAGATCAGATAGAGAGCAGGCAAGAAATGCAACAAAAGAAAAAAAAAAAAAAGAAAAAAAAAGAGAGACTTTGAACCTGCCTTATGCCCTCCAGTGATCATACAGATCTGAATTAATTTTTGGGGATTTGCATTTCATTTGGCTTCTGTTTGAGGGCATCATGATGTGGAGCCCACTTGATATGAACCACTGTGCAGAATTTTCTTTGTTACATTATTTATGTTTTGTTTTGGTTGACTTGATTGGCCAAACACTTTTAAATTATTGTAGTCTATATAATTGTGATCTGGCCTGCTGTAATATAATAATAATAAAGTATGCTTATTGTGCATGCACTGTGTTTTTTCTTTGTTGGGGCTGACTTTTCTATGTCCACCTTGTTAAGTTTTCCACAGTGCTTACTCACTCTGCTTCGACGCGGCTTTTCTTCTTTTGGGATCGACACGGAGCGTGAAGACCACTAAAATGTTGTAAAAAGAGAATCGAATAAGAAACCTACTCTTCTCAAAATCTAAGACTAAAGACTTTGTAGTCGTTGACAAACTTGACATAGTTTAATGGGGTTATATTTTAAATTTTTTATTTCAACTCAGATACTATTAATTGATGTTGTTCGATTAAAAAAAAAATAAGGGCAAGTACGTTTCAGCATTGGTCAAACTGTAATTGCTTTCAACTATTCTCAACTGCTTCTAGCTGCCAACCGTTAATCATAACCACTCCTAACTACTCTCAACCGCTTGCAACCACTTCTAGCCGCTCGCAACTACTCACATTATTTTATAAACACTATCAAACTATCTCTCAACTGCTTACAATTGCTCCTAACGATGCACAACTACTCACAATCGCTAACTGCTAATCATAACCGCTCTCAGTTGCTCTCAAGTCCTAGCAGTTCCTTGCAACCGTTGAAATGAATAGACTCTAATTCTACTGTCGATAGTAGAGTTGGGACAGTTCAACACAATATGATAAAATGATTATACCGAGAACAAAAATCTTACTTTAATTGAGTCAATTGAACCTAATTAAAAATATCTTTGGTAAATCTATACTATTTTTAAAACAGAGATAAAATTGTTCTAATTATTACATACGTCATCACAAATGGACCAACCTGGTAATTCTAGTTGAAAATTATCTGCGCAAGAAGCTAGTGGCAGTTTCATTCTCCGCTGTGGTGGAATTTTGGTTTCGCTGAGGTGTTATATGACAACCCCAACCCTGCTTAGGCTTGCACTGCCTATGTTTACACCATGACCCCTTTTACCAGTCATCATCATGTCCATCCTCCTTTCGCAGGACATAAGCCCCTTTGTAGAGATTTTAGGACTTTTCTCTTACAGATATCTCTTATATGCTAAATACAAGTTTTCTCTTACCACAACTACAAAATGCAATTATGAAAAGACAAAAACAGAAGGAACAATGATGAAGGCGGAATTCGGATTCAAGTCTATGATACTAGACCCTGCATCTTTACCGAGTCAAATAGCTAACACCCACACAAAACCGTGAATGATAAAAAACAATTAAAATCACAATTCAACTTAGCAACTCTAGCAGAAGGGAGAATCCAAAATTTCACATCTCCAATGGCATGCTTTACATACATGTCTAAGGGCGGGCTCTCAACCCTAGATTCATACAGGTATTACAGGAAGAAGTGTTCTGAACTGTATTATCTAAGTTGGCGCCAAGAGGAGTCAAGGTACTCGGCACCAAACAACTCACTCAATACTAATACAAGCTATGAAGTACACATCAAACTTGTTCACTGGATGCTCTATCTCATGATACAAGACACATGTTAAGATTTGTCCATGGAAATGCTTTTGAAATTCATGGGACATTCTTTCTGCTATAATTCTGCTCTTCCCACAAAGCCAATCTGTTCTTTCTTCAGATTGCCATTCTCGGACGCACCAGTTAAATGCACCAATGGAACCATGCAATATTTGCTGAATTTTTAATAGTCTACAAAGAGATCTGAAACGCCAAGCATGTTAACATATCGGGCTGCCACCCAGCCCACTAATGCAAAGTATGTCACAAGGAAAAAGACTCGACTCAAAAGCAGCCGACGAATAAGGGAGGTTATCACTGCAGCAGTAGCTCGAGGGTGCACACATAATAATTGCTGGCATATTGTGAAGAAGATCATAGATATAATTGCTGTAAGAAATCCACCAATGGCACCCGCTACCATTTCCCAACCCATTAGCTTAGATTTAACCTGGCCAGATAACCAGTTTTGCAGCATTCTTTTGGACCTGCAGTAGTGAGATAACATGCTTCCGTTATGTCACAGGAAACAAGTGCATTCAAGCAAATTATGCCACGCTCTTTCCGCAGATCAAAGAACAACTCATGATCAATGTAAAACATGCCACCAGCTAGTTTATAGTGAGTGCTAGTTCAGAAGGGCTTAGATGCATAAGAAACATATTGTTCTTCCCCTTATTTTCAATTTTCAAATATCAGCAGGCAGAACTACATTCAAGCATTTTCTTAATAAACAGATCACTGAATGGCTTATCACCTAAAGAGCAGGTATATACATCAATAGCGTATTTCAACAGTTAATGGGGTAGAAAATTAACATTATAAACTCCTTGGTTACAGTTCATTTTTTTCTCTCCTTTTTTTTTGGGGGGGGGGGATGTTGGGGAGGTGGGAACAAGCCCAGCTCAATATGGGCCTCGAAGGGCAAGGAAAGCCCCTGCCAAGGTGGAGAGTGATAACCAGCAAGGGATGACCTCGCTTTCCGTGGGATCTGAAACCATGAGCTTCCAAATGAAAGGTGAGTACTCCCCCTCTCTTAATGGGTTTCCGCAAGTTAAACATGGAGCAGCAATAGAAAAAGGGATGGTTTGACTATGAAAGCAATGTCAATCAGGGTTCAGCAAAAATTAAAACATGGATTAAAGACTGACAAGCAGTAATCACTCACAGTATAGCATATCTTCTCATCATCTCAAATGTGGATGGATCCTTTGCTTCACAACCGAAGTAACTATCTTGAAATATCTCAACCTTTGATCGGCCGGATGAATACCAACAATCATAAGTTTCGTTTACCTAATCCACCAAAAGACATTGACAAATAAATAGATTATCAAGAAAGACACATTTCAGCTGTGCAATCAACTTAGTGCAAAATTCTTCATGATCAAAAGACAAATCACACTTTGATATCAATATAAAGTATAAACAACACGTTCAAGTCAGAAATCAGTTCAATCAATAGGATCCTGAGTAACCCCGGCTACCACTATAAGCCATAGTTTCCAAAGAATTCATGAAGATTTTTTTTTTTTTTTTTGGGGGTTGATGCAGCAGACTAACCAGTTATTTGTCTGTGTTTCTTCATGTTTGACACTTCATCCAAACCCCCCCCCAAACCCTGCGCCCAAAAAAAAAAAACTAAAAAATAAATCATGCACTAAATTTCCCCCCTCTGCGGACTGCAAATAATGACCACTTTATGGTATTCGGAAATAACTCCAGTACTTGCACGTGAGACAGTGGGCAAGGCTCTTGCCCAGAGTCTTCAGCTCATATGTCCACATTTCTGAATTAAATCAAGCACTTAACCCACTTTGAGTGGACTAACATGGATGGGACTAGGACTAGACCTAGCAAACAGGTTAATTGCTCAGGTTAATTTGCATCAGAACAATTCCAAGCCGATGGTGTATTTGGCTCGCAACGATTTGTGTTAGGTCACGTTTGGGCAGAATCAACTTCAGATCCACTAGAGGGAAACAGGTCAGAAAAATTTCCTGTGGTCCAATTCGGGTCGGGTCATAGAGGTTTGAATCAAAGATTGCTTGCCTCATTTTGGCCTAAGTAATGAATACTTGGATAAAGCCATACAGGCCAGTTTGCTTCATTGAAAGGACCACATCTTTGATGTGCTTGCCATACACCATCCCAATGTATAGAAATTGAAAAACAGGGGAATCTTCAACCCTGCCTAGCACACCCCCCCCCCCCCCGGCAAATGGCCAAAGCATGCGCCTCTAGGGTCACACTACCGGACCAAAACCATCCTGGCCATGTCTGGAACACTTAGGGCCAAGTAAAACATACCCAAATAAAATCAGAAAACCATACAAAGATATAAGACGTTACATTAGCATCATACAAAATCCAGAATATTAACAAAACTCCCTAGCAAAGGTAAAGCTTGAAAATGGAGAGAGATCATTCATGGCAGAGTCTACATATCATAACATACAAGGTGTAGTCCCAATCCCCCCCCCCCCCCCCCCCCAAAAAAAAAGAGCCATGTCGAATTGCTGAGTCCCTCATGACATCACCCTTGTGACGTCCTTGAGGGGGATACGGGACTATGTTTGTTGTTTACAAAACAAGTTGGATCAAATAATAACTGAAAGGTTTGTTGCTAGATTTATCCAAAAAATGTGGATAGATCTACAAAATAGTTAAAGCATTAAAAGGGTAGTATATGAATCAAAATAGTCAAATAAAAATAAATATGAAAAAAATATTGCTTAAACTTAAGCCATGTAATCAGATCATAACATACAAAATTTCTCTAGCACAGAGGTTCAATGATGAAGGGAGTACAAAAGCAACATCAGCTTACATAAGAAGTCAATAAATCATAGATTGATATCATACCTTCAACATGTGCTTAGTCGACCATGCAGTAGAGAAATTTGGCCTGCAATCACTAGGAAGGGCCTCTTTAGGTACTTCCGCTAGGCCAAGTAACATCTGACCCGAGAAATGATCCCTGTACTCTACCTATTCCACAAAAGAGCTAATATGAATAGGCAAGTACAATGGTCAAGGAAAGCATAAACAGTTTATGATCGTTAGAAGTGCATTAATAATGTGCATGCTATCCCCCATAAAATTAGCTTTCGAGAAAGGTCTACAGCTGAATAATAATCAGATGTGATTTTTTCTTTCTATTCAAGGTCAGCAAGGAGCAGTTGCAAAACCTACTCCAGATAAGGCTTTGCATCATAAGTGGTGGCGAAATGAAAAGGGAACACACTAGGCAGTAAAGGCCAAAGCAATGTAGTGCTCCCTCAGATTTGAAGCTAGGATACATGGGAAACACAAAATCTAATGGTAGGTACGGTGTTGAAGCCCCAACAGTGAACTTGATGCACAGATCTAAGAAACATGGTAAAAACACAAATCAATATGGGTATACTCCCAATCTTTCACAATGCAACATCTTTAACTTCTACAGCTACCATGATATAAGAAGCACG